>PISX010032120.1:0-16561 GCA_004024625.1 Mellivora capensis
CTTGGAATTTGCTTCAATATAAAGTAAGAAAGGAGAAGTGGATCAGGGTATAGATGAAACAGGATTGGTCCTGAGGTTAATAATCATTAATGCTGGGTAATGTGTATATGGGGATCCATTATAATATTCTGCTTACTTTTGTATGTTTGAAAATTTTTCTAACAAAAATTTAAATATAAGTAACATACTGAAAGATACCTGTAAAAGATATGTAGTATAAATAATACATGCAAATATATGCTAATCAGGCCATTGGAGACCTTTGTGAGGTCAGCTGTACTGGAGGGAAGCAAGGACATATGCTGGAATGCAAGAGTCTGAGTGAATTAAAGTAACTAGTTAGGCTTAGATAGCCAGCAAACAGGGCCACTACCAATTCCTTCCCTCCGTATATGAACATGCCACTTTTCCCATTGAGAGGTGAGATCCATTGTTCCTCCTTTTGACTCTGGGATGACTTTGTGACTTGCTGTGACCCACAGAATGCAGTGAAAGGACACAGTCCCATTTTGGGTATAGATTTCAAAACTATTCTTTCTTTTTATGAAAACACACCTATATTGAGAATTAGAAGTTGTTGCAAAGTCATGGCAGACTAAGAAGTTGTTGAGGGCTAAATTATTCTCCAAAGTGAAAGATCTCCTTCAGTTACATTAAACATCCTATCCAAAATGGGATTTCAGCAATCCACCCTAATCCAGCCCATCCTCCACCCCACCTCAGGCTTTCTAAGGATAATTTTGCAATAATGATGGACAAACTACTAGTTCTCTCTCTAGGACAAGATAGGATAATTGAAGTCTTTCTGGTTGCCTGACATTTTTCCATTCTATGGCTTCTAATGGATTTATACAACATTTACCATCTCCTAGTATCCATCAAAGCTGACCTAAATTACAGAGCTTAATTCAACGTTTAAAATGAAGGTGCCATTGTTTCTAAAGACTGTTCTCTAAAGAAGAGTCAGTGCTGGCCATCCTAACAGTTTTGGCACTTGCTGTTTTTGGTGCTCAGCTCTCATTGCTACGGGTTTCCCATCCTTTCCCTCACCAACCCCCCCACCACAATGTTGAGGGCAATATTAGTTATATGTATATTTTTGAATATCGCCAACTCCCTAATGTTTCCTTTCCCTAACCACATTCAGTTTTCAAGTTCTATTATTAGAATATAAAGTATGTGTAATGGCCTTTCTTTTCTTTTTTAAGATTTTATTTATTTATTTTAGAGAGCGTGAGAGTGTGAGTAAGCATGAGCAGCTGCAGGAGCTGGGGTGTAGGGGGAGGAAAGGAGAGAAATCCCCAAGCAGACTCTGTGCTGAGCATGGAGCCCGATGCAGGGCTCGATCTCACAACCCTGAGATCATGACCTGAACCAAAACCAAGAGTTGGATGCTTAACTGACTGAGCCACCCAGGTGCCACTCTGGCCTTTCTTTTTATTTTATTTTTTTTTTAATTTATTTATTTGTCAGAGAGGGATAGAGAGCGAGCGAGCACAGGCAGACAGAGTGACAGGCAGAGGCAGAGGGAGAAGCAGGCTCCCTGCTGAGCAAGGAGCCCGATGTGGAACTCGATCCCAGGACGCTGGGATCATCCCAGGACGCTGGGATCATGACCTGAGCCGAAGGCAGTCGCTTAACCAACTGAGCCACCCAGGCGTCCCCTGGCCTTTCTTTTTTTTTTGGCCTTTCTTTTTAAAAGGAGTTAAGGATAACCACATAATAGAAATTCAGTCTATAGCTTCCAAAGCATCACAGGGTGGGGAAAAAAGCATGGAACAGGGAAGATAAAGAAAACTTCAACAACAAGATGTGTAGAAACAGAATGCATTTATTATGATTTCAGATATATTTAAAGAGATTATCTCACTAGTCAGATAAAGACATGTCTTTCTATATTGTATTTAAAGGGGCATACTTAAAAAGTGATGCTAAGAGATTGAAAAGTATCCCAAGTGCGTGCTACCTAAAAGCAATATCAAAATCAGACAAAAGAGACTTTAATGCCAAAAGTTTTATTAGCAAAAGTGTTGATAATTAGAAATGGGCAATTCATAATTATAAATGGGACATGTAACAATCCTGATCCTGAATACACCTAACTTCAAACTACATAACCCAGAACATTTGATTCTTTTTGATATATCCTGAAAACTCAAAATAGATTATTTTGTTTGGATGGTGATTTCCATAGAAATACCCTATTATAATACAAAGATTTCCTCTCAAAATGCTATACAAGTCCATTTACTTCATAATTCGATTTAACTTTTCTTTTGTTTTTATGTTTATTCAAGTCACAAATGAACATAAAGTACCAACTAGTTCCATAAGATTTGTTAATAAAAATTATTACCCTCTTTTAGCCAATTCTCTCAATATTTTACTTTCATGTTCTAGATAACATGCTTCCTTTTTGTTGACTTTTTTTTTTTTTTTTTTTAGTTTAGTGAATTCCTACTTACTTCCTTTATGGAGAATGAGGATTTAGCTCTTTGATCTCACCATCAACATAGATATACTCTTCCAATATGTTTCTATCTTCCCTTTGGTTAATTCACTATTTGGTATTAGTATTACTGTGACTATGTATGATACTCAGAGATGAACCACACAGTAAATTATGGTTACTTTTTTCCGTGCTACATAACTTTTCCCCCGCGAGTTAAATGTCTTGTTCTTTTTTTCTATCCAGCTTTCTATCAACTCATCAATAATTCAACTCCACATTGAATAATCTCTCAAGATGTTCATTCACCAATTTTCTGATTTTCACATTCACCAATTCACTGATTTTCTACAAATTTCATCATCTTTTTTTTTTTTTAAAGATTTTATTTATTTATTTGTCAGAGAGAGAGAGAGAGAGAGCCAGCACAGGCAGAGGGAGAAGCAGGCCCGATGTGGGACTCGATCCCAGGACGCTGGGATCATGACCTGAGCCAAAGGCAGCCGCTTAACCAACTGAGCCACCCAGGCATCCCACCAATTTCATCTTCTTGAAGCCACTTCCAGAGCTTCTGACCTGTACCCATCTGGACTGACACCCCTCTTGCCAGGACACAGCTGTCTTCTTGGGAAGACCCTTCCACTTTTCCCCACATTGGAGCTCCTGTTTCCTGTATCTTTTGCCTTCCTCTCTTTCATTCCTTCATCCTTTTAATGGAACACGTCCTTTTGGAGATTCTTCAAGAAAGTTACATGGGAGCTTTCAAGTCTTAAAAATCCATTCTAATTCCTAATTGTTTGCATATAACCTGTTTGGGCTTTTTTTGGTCCCCTCTGAAAGCTTGCAGAATCTTTTCTTTGGTCTATAGTAAACTTTCATGATGATGTGCTTTTGGACGAAACTATTTTTATCTATTGTGTTAGGTATTTGGCAGACCTTCCAATCAAGAATCTTGTGTCCTTCAATTCTGGGAAATTTTCATGGCTCGTTTCATTGCTTTTGTCCACTCCGGACCTCCTACCATCCTGGTCTTGGACATGCTGAACTAGTCCCCTAAATTTCTAAACTTTTCTCTCCTCTCTTTCATCCTTTTAACATTTTTCTCTACTTCCCAGGTATTTACCTTAAGTTTATATTCCAACCATTCTATTAAGTTTACTATTTCTTCTACCATTTAAAAAAAGATTTTATTTATTTATTTGAGAGAGAGAGAGAACACACGAGCCCGGGAGGGGGTAGAGGGAGAAGTAGGCCCCCACTGAGCAGGGAGCCTGATGTGGGGCTCAATCCCAGGACTCCGGGATCATGGCTCCAGCCAAAGGCAGATACTTAACCAACTGAGCTACCCAGGCACCCCTCTTCTACCACATTTTAAATTTTCAAGAGTTTTTACTCATTCTCCAAATATTCCTTGTTTCAGGAAGGTAATATCTTTTCTCTCTTGGAATATTAAATGATAGAATTTTGCTTGTTCTGTTTTCTTTCTTTTTCCCTGCATAGGCAATATTGTGTTTTATTTTGTTTTGTTTTCTGTTTGTTCTCTATCTTTCATGTTAGAGGCTTTCCTCAGATGTCTGGTCATTCAAGAGATGCCTACTTATGTTTAATGTTCAGGGACTAAAAAGCTGTTCAGATGCTTTAGCAAATTTGTGGGGCTTGTTGACCATGAACTTTAACATTAGGTGATCTGGCTGGGCTTTCTATTGGGGAAACACTGATTGTCAGCATTATTTCCTCTTTCCTTCTGGGCTGATGAGATTTGCCAAAGACTTTCAGTCTTCCCCATTGGATAAATGTTTGGCTGCCAGCATCTTAGGAGCCATGTCAGAGAGGAAGACTGGAAGTAAGGAGATAAGCTCACCATTAAATGTGCATATATTCATTTAATCCTCTTGTTGTTGTTTTTTTTAAAGATTTTATTTATTTATTTGACCGACAGAGACCACAAGTAGGCAGAGAGGCAGGCAGAGAAAGAGGGGGAAGCTGGTTTCCTGCTGAGCAGAGAGCCTGATGCAGGGCTCGATCCCAGGCCCCCGAGATCATGACCTGAGCTGAAGGCAGAGGCCTTAAACCACTGAGCCACCCAGGCGCCCCTAATCCCCTTGTTTTTGATAAAGCAGAAAGTATAGTCTATTCTAAGGACTGGAGGGTCCTGGGTTTCTCCCGGGTGTTAATATCCTCACAGAATCTTGTAAAGACCTAGAGCAGGAGTGAAGGGAGCAGGATGAAAATAGTGGGTATTGGGGTGCCTGGGTGGCTCTGCCTTCAACTCAGGTCGTGATCCCAGGGTCCTGGGATCGAGCCCTACGTTGGGCTCTCTGCTCAGCAGGGAGCCTACTTCCCTTACTCTCTCTTTCTGCCTGCCTCTCTGCCTACTTGTGATCTCTGTCTGTCAAATAAATAAATAAAATCTTAAAAAAAAAAAAGAAAATAGTGGGTATTAATGGAAAATATGTAGCACTTAGAGTCAAGAAACTCCGTGAAACCTTGTTATTTATCCCCATGTGCCAAATGTCCAGCAGCTAAGCACTTATTTCCTGTTGAAAATGGAAATGTTCTTCTTTTACAAAACTGAATAAATTTTTAGAGGGTACCAGTCCAACAACTGTGGCATTTATAGGTTCATGGTATAATAGGCAGTTCCCCCCCTACCCCAAGTCACTCTAAAAAAAGATTGACAGTTGACAAGCATTGACTATTTACACACAATTGCTGGTCAACTTTTCAGATGCCCTATTCTTAAATATGAAGGGACCACCAAAAATCATCAGAAATTTGAGAAAAGTTTACAACCTGAAACAAACAAACAGACGTAAAAGTGGGCAATTATCTCAGAGGAAAGAAAAATAATTCAGGGAATAGAAGAGAACTTTAAAAAAAAAATTCTAGTTAGTGTTTAAGAACCAGAAACTTTCCACTACATTATTTCATAAGCATACCATAGGACAAAAATTGTTATGCTCATCATGAAGATCAGGAAGTTGAAGTTCAGAATGAGTATACCTTTTATAAGCTTATGCTCCCAGCCAGTGACATGGCTGGGATTTGAGTCTTCATGGTCCGATTCCCTAGTGGTCTTTTAGTTGAACCACAGCTGCTTTGGTATTTATAAACCCCACACAGTGTATAGTTACACAGAACCATATGAAAACAAGTTCCCAATACATGAGGCCACAAAATTCTTAGTTGGTAAGCATTCATCTTTATTTCTATCCCATGTATGCTATTCTTTTAGCCTATGTATCTTTTCTTGGGAATTTAAAGTGATATTAACATTAGTAGGAGGAACAATTTTAAATTGCATGTTCTCATGGAACATATCACAGAACGAAGCACAGGGACAGAGGTATGACTAAGGCTAAATTTGGAATTTGAGATTCTAATGTAATTCTACCACTACATAGTAAATAAACTAAGAAGTGTCCCCCCAGATTCTGCATGTAGTCTTTACTTACATAACATTGGCTGAGGCAGGTGTACTGAATACCACATAACAGAAATTCAGTAAATGTATAATGAACAAATAAATGAATGGATGAAAGTTTCAACTCTTTCCAAAAAAATTATTTAAAATCAAGGATAAACTTGACAAAAGAAAATCACTACATTTTCACAATCTATATTATAGATCATGAATACTGAGAACTTCACGTTGCATAAAGTAAATATACACTAAGTATGCCCAGCAAAGTTTAGAACACTTTAATATGAGTTTAAACATAAGAGTACTAGAAAAGGCAATACTTTGATTTTGAGTGATTGTTTTTATACTCACTCAAGCTGGAAAATAACTTTGCAAAATACAAAAAAAAAGCAATGTGGGAAATATTCAAGTAAGTTTTTACTTTCACAATATACTATAATGTAAATCTTGGGTCAAGTCCACAACCAGTCCCTACCAAGTCACTAAAAGAAAGTTGAAATAATCTGCTGCCCTATGTCCGGCTTTGGACAAAACCAGGTATTTTTACAAACAAGCTACTTACACAATAACAAAATAAAGTAGCAAATTCTAAACCTAGTGCTTTGATTTACTACCATAAAAGTGCCCTCTGTTGCCACAGTCAACATAGCATCAAGTGGCAGAAGGCAATACACCATTGACCTTGGATGCTAAAGCCGCCACATTTAATACCTGGTGTTCTAAGAACCATATACAAATAAACTTGGTGGAGTTTTTTGCACTGTAGTATGTATTTCTTTTTTTTTAACTTCAAGATTTTATAAATTCCAGTTAGTTAACACAGAGAGCAATATTTATTTCAGGTAAGAATTTAGTGATTCATCACTTAGGTACAACAACCACTGCTCATCACAAGTGCCCTCCTTAACACCCACCACCCCTTTAGCCCATCCCTCACCCATCTGCCCCTCCCACAACCCTCAGATTGTTCTCTATGGTTGAGAAACGTATGGTTTGCTTCCCTCTCTCTTTTTTTCCCCTTTTCCCTATGTTCATCTGTTTTGTTTCTTAAATTCCACATATGAGTGAAATCATATGGTATTTGTCTTTCTCTAACTGCTTGATTTCATTTACCATTATACCCTCTAGGTACATTCACATCATTGCAAATGGCAAGATTTCATTCTTTTTGATGGCTGAGTAATATTCCTGTGTGTGTGTGTGTGTGTGTACAGATTGGTTACTTTAAGGCCTTCACACTCACTGATATGGCCAGCAATTCCCCACCAAGTATCTTTTCCTGATTTTCCCCAACAGAACCCATGAAAGACTCTATCACCATTTTTATTTATTTTGTTATAATAAATAATATCTTCAGTCAGTTGCCCAAGAACTGATATTTATTTTTTTTTTAAATATTTTATTTATTTATTTGACAGACAGAGATCACAAGTAGGCAAGAGAGGCAGGCAGGGAGAGAGAGGAGGAAGCAGGCTCTCCACGGAGCAGAGAGCCCGATGCAGGGCTCGATCCCAGGACCCTGGGATCATGACCCGAGCCGAAAGCAGAGGCTTTAACCCACTGAGCCACCCAGGTGCCCCAAGAACTGATATTTAAATTGGCCTCCCAAGTCTTAATGTCAGTGTATGTGTAACTCCTGTCAGGTACTGAGAAATATTAGGTGAGGCAACAGAGTGATTGAGGGGATGCGTAATTTAAATAGGGTGGTCAAGAGCTTGGGTGGTTAAGAGACGGCCATCAGCTCAGGTCATGATCCTGGAGTACTGGGATTGAGTCCCACATCGGGCTCCCACCTCCATAGGGAGTCTGCTTCTCCCTCTGAGTTTCTCCCTTTTCATGTTCTCTCTCTCTCAAATAAATAAAATCTTTAGAAAAACAAAATAAATAGGGTGGTCATAATGTTGTACTGGACTGTTATATAAAGGCAAATACTATGCCATCCAGGGACTCCTCATTCCTGTAAGAGAATCCTAGACCACAGGGAATGATATTCACAGAGGAAGGTCAAGTGGCAGGAAATCCCAGACAGTGATACTGTATCAGGTAACCGAGACATTACTTTACATGGGCCATGCTGATGCCTAAAGAAAAATTCTTCATATTTTCATCCTTTTTTTTTTTTTTTACTGAAAACCTACCCCATAGGAAACAGCATTCATTTCAACTTAAAAAAACTTTCCCCTTTCCCTCTGTGACTCAGAACACTAACTAGTAATACTGTAAAGTAGGAAAACTACTTAAATCTCAGCTTCCCTGAAGAGTTTATATTTGGCATACTAGAGATATTTCCAACACCATTCCTTAAATTCCTCTAAAGACCTCTCCCACTTATAGCAGTATTTGCCCAAGACTTCAATAAGGCCTTTTTCTTCACAAGCTTCAATATTCAAAGTTACTTGGAAATTGCGATGGAAAATAAAATGGAGCAAAAATAGTTCTTTTTAAAAAATCTCATTTATTCTCCTATTTCATCTCTAAAAAAATTAAGGATAATTAATTGAAATCCATCTTTAATTAATGAAACACTCTGAGATCATCTCATGTATTTTTTCTTAAAAAATTGAGAAATATGTCTCTTATTAATTCGTAATTACATTTAAGTCATCTCCTTGTACATTTAACAAGTTTGTCTCTTTAAAAAGATACAGGAAAATAATGAGTTCCTTCTATGTGCCTGGCACTTAGCTGCATCACAAAAAGTATGAAAGATCAAAGGTTTAATGCCCATTCTTTTATTCATTAGCTGTATGATATTGGGCACACTACTCAAATACTCTCAATCTTAATGTCAGCATCCTGACATTCAGTATTAATAATAGCTCCCTCACAGGGTTAATGTAGGGTTTAAATCAGCTAATGGTTGTTGTAGCAAAGGCTTAGGAACCATAGTTGGCACCTAGTGTTAGCTGCCTATAGCCAGTGCCAATAAAACAGAACTAAGAACCAGAACTGTTGCAGGAAAGAAAAATTGGCCAGAATTCCTGGCGAAGAGCTGAAGAATCAAATTAGTATTCTCTCAAGAATCTTCAGCCTTGGGCCTGCATCCATTTGCAGGGAAGGTCTGGAGAACTATCCGGGAGAAGCCTTGGGGCAGACTGGTCCTAACACAAAACCAAAGGTTATGGATGGGATCAGACTGGCCTCCGGAATGCAACTTTTGACTCAAGTTGGCATGCAGAAGCAATGCAATGGGGTTTTCTTCAAAAATATGTAGTGCTATGTAAATTGTTATTACTACATACATACACACACAGATAGCTAACACACACACAGATACCTGCCCTCGAGCAGAGATGGATTTAAATGTTGCATGGCTGAGGAGAAGACAGAATAGATTAGTGGCTGAGTATATCAGAGAAAGCAAGGAATGTGGTAATAAAACTAGATTAGAGAAGCCATAGAGGTCATGCCTAAGCAGTCAGGCTCTAAAAGCAGAATGCTCAGTTTCAGTTCTTATCTCCATCACTCACTCTTTAGCATAAACCTGGACAAGTTAAAGAACTTTTATGTGCCTAAGTTTCCTCTTGGGTAAAAAAGAGTAATATTAGACCCTACATCATAGAGTTGTTATAAGAATTAAAAAGTCAATATGGGGACGCCTGGGTGGCTCAGTCGGTTAAGCGGCTGCCTTCGGCTCAGGTCATGATCCCAGCGTCCTGGGATTGAGTCCCACATCAGGCTCCTTGATCGGTGGGGAGCCTGCTTCTCCCTCTCTCTCTCTGCCTGCCATTCTGCCTGCCTGTGCTCTCTCTCTCTCTGACAAATAAATAAATAAAATCTTAAAAAAAAGTCAATATGGATAAAGCACCTTATATATTATAAAAATATCTAATATATTTCTATACATATTATTTATAACATATAGCTAGATTTGTGTGTGTGTATGTGTGTGTGTGTGTGTATTAGCTTTATTATATCTATAAAACACTAACAACATATATATATAAAGAAGATTGCCTGGCACATAATAAGCATCAGTTTCCCAATCTGTAAAATGGGAAAAATAAAATGTCTTACTTCATAGCTTATTATAAGAATTAAATAAATTATATCTATAAAGTGCTTAGCACATAATAAATCAACAAATATTTGGTATTTTTATTAGAACATGGGTGGGCACCAAAAATAATTTTAACCCAGGGAAAAATACTTCGTAATGGAACATAACAGAAAATATCATGAAAAACATTATTCTTGTTTTAGTGTTGAATATATTTACTGGAAAACCATGAGTAACTTGGCATACTTGTCCACTTTCCACTGTATAAAACACATCTGAATAATTCCACCTCTTAGATCTGTCACAGGATCTAAGTCACAGATAAAAAAATACAGAAGATGAAGAAAATGAGGGGCGCCTGGGTGGCTCAGTGGGTGAAGCCTCTGCCTTCGGCTCAGGTCATGATCTCAGGGTCCTGGGATCGAGCCCCGCATCCGGCTCTCTGCTCAGCGGGGAGCCTGCTTCCTCCTCTCCCTCTCTCTGCCTGCCTCTCTGCCTGCTTGTGACCTCTCTCTGTCAAATAAATAAATAAATAGAATCTTTAAAAAAAAAAAAAGAAAGAAAGAAAGAAAATGAAGGAGGAGAAAAGAAACCACAACTACAATAGCAATTTCTTTTTAAAGATTTTATTTATTTCTTTGGCAGAGAGAGAGAGAGCGTGCTCGCACAAGCAGGGGGAGCAGCCAAGCAGAGGAATAAGGAGAAGCAGGAGGGGCTTAATCCCAGGACCCCAGGATCATGACCTGAGCGGAAGCCAGACACCTAATCAACTGAGCCACCCAGGCGCCCCTACAATAGCAATTTTGAAATAATATGCCTCTCACCATTCATTCACCAGCAAAGAAAAAAAAAAAAACAAAACAAAACATAGAAACATAAACTAACAATCAGAAAGCTTTTTTTTATAAATACACTTATAGAGAAAACGACACTTTAAAATTCTGAAAAATGGGCACTCATAAAGAAATCTGTTGAAACAGGCCTTCTAAAGAACATGCCATAAAATTTAGAACTTAAAGGTCAATTCACTGAAACCCAACTAAGCATAACTCCTGTTTAGTCCACAAAGAAACCCAGAAGTCAAGGGAACCAAGAAAATTATAAGGAGGCTACGGCCAACAGTGTGCTAACTGCTAAAAGGCTAAGGCAACACCTAGTAAGTGTCCATGAGGTGTAGCAGCAAGCATATAATTAATTGATGATCTTAATAAAATCATTATATGGACTGACTAGGATTGTGGAAAATACTAGATAAATCAGCACAATCTGGGAAATGATTTTCATAGAGAGAGGAGCAAGAGACTAATTATGAGTCACTAACTGAGTTAGAATAAGCTTCCTTAACTTAGGAGATATTCAAAGTGGGATTTTTTTTCAGATTATAACTTTTTTTTTTTAAGATCTTATTTATTTTTTTGACCGACAGAGATCACAAGTAGGCAGAGAGGCAGGCAGACAGAGAGGGGGAAGCAGGCTCCCTACTGAGCAGAGAGCCCAATGCGGGAGCTCGATCCCAGGACCCTGAGATCACGACCTGAGCTGAAGGCAGAGGCTTCCCAGGTGCCCCCAGATTATAACTTTTATTCTAATAGTGATAAACAAAGCCAACTGATATTGGGGATTTATTCCACAAAGTCTATTACTACGTCATCCTTTGACCCAACATGAATAGAATAATTTTAATCTTTCCACCTAAAAGACATTAAAGCACAAAAATTTAAGATGATGTTTTCCTGGGTTTTAGTAGAATACTTTTGTGCTAACAGAGTCTCAGCTAGCAGGGTACCTGGCTGACTCAGTCTGTGGAGCATGAGACTCTTTTTTTTTTTTTTTTTTAAGATTTTATTTATTTATTTGACAGACAGAGATTACAAGTAGGCAAGAGAGGCAGGCAGAGAGAGAGAGGAGGAAGCAGGCTCTCCGTGGAGCAGAGAGCCCAATGTGGGGCTCGATCCCAGGACCCTGGGATCATCACCTGAGCCGAAAGCAGAGGCTTTAACCCACTGAGCCACCCAGGCGCCCCTGAGCATGAGACTCTTGATCTTGGGGTTATGAGTTTGAGTCCTATACTGGGTGTAGAGATTACTTAAAAATAAAATCTTTTTTTTTTAAAAAAAAGGGAGATTGTCAGCTATCAATTAATCAAAAGATTAAAAATCTTTTTTGAACATGTGATGTATGTATCAGTCTCCATCCCAAAGGACTATGCAAACAAGTGCTTGAGAATGCACCTGTAAATTCTTCTGGTCAGTTAGGAATTACAATTAATACCATTTATCTATCCATATAGACAGCACCTTCCAATGGAAATATAATGTGAGCTATCCTGTCAGAATGGCTAAAACCAAAATCATAAGAAAAAGTGTTGGCAAGGATGGGGAGAAGAAGGAACCCTCATTCACTGTTGGTAGAAAAGCAACTGGTGCAGCCACTGTGGAAAATAGTATGGAGGCTCCTCAAAGAATTAAAAATAGAACAAGCCTATGATCCTGTAACTGCACTACTGGGGATTTACCCAAAGAATATGAGAATACCAATTGGAAAAGATACATGCATCCCTATGTTTACTGCAGCATTATCGCCAAACTATGGAAGCAGCTGAAGTGTGGATAAAGATATGCAATGGAATATTATTCAACCATAAAAAAGAATGAAATCTTGCCATTTGCAACAACTTGGATGGGTCTAGAGAGAATAATGCTAAAGTGAAATAAGTTAGAGAAAAACAAATACCATACGATCTCGCTCATATGTGGAATTTAAGAAACAAGACAAAGGAACAAAGAAAAAAAAAGAGACAAATGAAAAGCTGACTCTTAACTATAGAGAACAAGCAGATGGGTACCGAGGGGAGGTCGTTGAAGGACGGTGAAACAGGTGAAGGGGATTAGGAGTGCACTTGTCTTTGATGAGGACTGAGTAACGTGTGGAACTGTTGGATCGCTATATTGTACACCTGAAACTAATACAGCACTGTGTGTTATCTACCCTGAAATTAAAATGTAAAAAATAATTTTAAAAATTTTTTAATAAATAAATAAATAAATCTTTTAAAAAAGAAATACAATGTGAGTTACATATGTAATTTAAAATTTTCTAGTAACCATCTTTAAAAAGTAAAAAGAAATAGATATAATTAATCTTAGTATTTTTCTATTTAATCTAATATCCAAAAGGTTATTTCAGCATGTGATAAATATGAAAACTATTGCTAAGATATTTTACATTCTTTTTTTCATGCTAAATCTTTGAAATTGAGGCGTATTTTACTTTAGCAACACATGTCAATTTGCACTAGCCTTATTTCAAGTGCTCAATAGTCACTTGTGGCCAGTGGTTGCTGTATTGGACAGTACAGGTCGAGAATCCAGGTTCCCTGCAAACAGGAGTGTATGGGTTTTCTTGTTCACAGATGTAAGTATAGCATTAAGAAGAGTGTACGACACAAAATGAGTCCTCAGTGAATATTTGTTGAATGAATGAACAAATGAATGAATTAGTCCATGAATTTTACACATATATATGTGAAAAAATTCCTATGACATAGATGAAATTTTAATTACTGACTAGAACTATTAAGGGAAGCATATAATTATATTAAACTCAATTCTAGCCCAGACCATAGTTTAGGGACATACAGTTAGTCAATACAAATTGCTAAATAGATGCATACTTTCAAATACAGTATAAACATGTTTTACTATCAAAAGGGGAATATTCTTCTATAATCACTTTAAACATGATTTTCCTTAACATTTAGTAAATTAAAATGCTGTCACACACCTCTAATAAAATCAAATAAATTACAGCTTTTCTCTCTGGAATGTATGAACTCCCCATTCATCAAATACGCACAACTCTTACATATTCCACTAGTACCGGCAAATGCTTTTTGCCAGTGTTCAACTGACTCTGAAACTGGCAAAAGACTATGTCAAGAATAACTTCAAAGTCCTGACAGAAAGTTAAATTATGTTCTTTACTTAAAAAATGTTTTACCCCCAAAAGTACTGAGATTATATAATGTAAATGAAATATGCCCCGAACAGCTGATGTTGAACAACAAAGTTTGGAGAGAAAAGCTTACCTTCTCCGCTAAGAGCTCTCTTATCTTGCTTGCTTGAACTCTAAATTTCATAAGCTGGGACTCCAGAGCTACACATCGTTCTTTCCAATCTACTGGTCCTTCTGTCTCAGAAAGCTCTGCCATATTTGTTCTAGAAAAGAAGGCATTCAAACAACGTAATACCCATTAGCATTCAGGATAATTCATTGCATCATCCCATGTACACACTCTAGTTATCATCTAATGATATCCACATACAAATTTTATAAATTCTTAGATAAATTTCAGAACCAGCTATATAGCTCATGGAAAAAAACTCAGTGGGAGACAGGAGGCCAGGGCTGGAGGCCCAATGTGTTTACTATTCAACTTTCCTATGTAACATTATCCTTTCCATGTCTCAGTTTACCCAATCTTGAAAAAGCAGGACATTGATAAAAACCAACCATCGCTCCCCCTGAGTATATTGGAGGAACAAATTAAATACTGCTATTTGTAACACTGCTTTGGACAGAATAATAGCACCACCCAAACACAGACTACTAGTATTATTTTAGCTCTGCCCAACAGATAAAACATTTTTTTAACCTTTCAGCTCATAATTTCACCACACTCCTAAATTTACAGGAATATCTCAGTTTGATTCAGTTGGTAGCATGATAGAATAATATGAGAAACTTCATTAATAGCCCTACAATTATAAGTTAGATTTATATTGCAATCATTATTTACCATTACCCTAAATTTGCCTTGGTCCAGGCTCTCTTTCAAGCCCAAAATCCTTTGGCATATTTAACTGGGCAAAGTATTATGACCTTGGACATACTTGTGTAGGTTTTTTTTCTGGCACAAGAAAAGATATAAATATAAAATTTGGAATCACCTACATTAAGTAAATCTGGAATCGGTGTTTTCCATGACATTAATGTTTCCTTTTGGAGGAGGTAAATACCAGGGAAAAGCCCTGTAAGCGGGAAGCCAGGAGGCAGGGGAACTGGTTTTGAAATTATAACTTCATTGTTTCTGGTCCTGGGACTCATAAACGCTGTTTTAAATATTAATGTTTCATCTGGCCATCAGAATAAATGGCTTGATGATATATTTCTGAATTGCCCTACCTTTGAACAAATAAAATTTGCAGTAGGAGTGGATTTCCACAAGGAACCAAGCCCTGGTCTCGGCATATACATGACAGCAAAACTCTGAACCACAGGATAGATCTGCAGCTGAAGTGTACCATTATTTTGTTTTCCAAAAATATGTGTACCTCACACATCAACCAAGTTGATTTTCTCAGCATTTAGTGTAATATAGCCCTTCTTAGACCTACACAAGTTTTTAAAAACTTGGTGTTGCTAAAAATCCACAAAAGATGATTATTCTAATATAAATATTGTTTTGTGCTTAAACCAATTTTCACATTAATACTGACATTATCATTCAAAAATTTAGAAATAAGTAAAAGTAGAGTTGTTTTACAGAGGCTACCACTTTATTAAGACCACCAACCATATCAAAACCTCCATATGCTCCTAAATTCTAGCCACAATTTCAGGGAAACTTTAAGTGTAAACTGGAAATCATTCTCTTTTCATTTCTTTGTTTTTATAGAAGGCTCACACCCTTGTTTTCTGAGTTCCTTCTAAGGATATCAACCTTGCAAATGGCCTTTCTCATTCCCCACTTTAGCCTTTACTATCAGTGATTTAGGAGTAGATAATGGACAAACTTTGTCAGTCATAAACTTTTTCTTCATTTGTTTTCTCCTTAGCTTTTGAGTGGACACAGAAAGAAAATATGGATGGAATATTATAGAATAAAAAGTCCTCAAAGAGATGTTCTTAAGTCTTGAATCATTTGTATTTTTGCACAGAAATGTACTGATACTGTTAAACAAGAGGAGTTTAATTCACGTTGGTGAATTTTTGCTCTATATTTAAAATAACTTGTATATGTTCTACTGTAAAATCTCTACAGTTTAAAAAATAACATAAAGGCAGATATTTTTCAACAAATGAAAATCAATACAGTGAACCATATTAATAGAGTAGTAGGCAAAAACCACATAATCATTTCATTCAATACAGAGAAAAACATTTGACAAAATTCAACATAAAATCACTCCATAAGCTCGTAATAGAAGGGAACTTCTTCAGCCTGATAAAAAGCACCTACAAAAAGCCCACAGCTATCATCATACTTAACGATAAATGACTGATCTGCCAAAGACCAGGAATAAGACAAGGATGTCTCCTTTTACCACTTCTAGCCAATGTTGTTCTAGAGGTTCTAGCCAGGGCCAGAAAATAAAAAGAATCCAGTTTGAAAACTAAATCTATCTCTGGGCCTCACACATACTAGATATTCAACTTAAAAAGAAGAAAGGAAAAAGGAAAAAGAAAACTAAATTATCTCTCTTTTCAGATGTCATCATCTTGTACACAGAAAATCCTAAGGAATTCACTAAAAAGCTATTAGAACTGGGACGCCTGGGTGGCTCAGTTGGTTAAGCGGCTGCCTTCGGCTCAGGTCACGATCCCAGCGTCCTGGGATCGAGTCCCACATCGGGCTCCTTGCTCAGCAGGGAGCCTGCTTCTCCCTCTGCCTCTGCCTGCCACTCTG
>PISX010032121.1:0-16553 GCA_004024625.1 Mellivora capensis
TTCATATCTTCTGCCCATTTTTTGATATGATTATCTGTTTTGTGTGTGTTGAGTTTAAGAAGTTCTTTATAGATCCTGGATATCAACCTTTTGTCTGTACTGTCATTTGCAAATATCTTCTCCCATTCCGTGGGTTGCCTCTTTGTTTTGTTGACTGTGCAGAAGCTTTTGATCTTGATGAAGCCCCAAAAGTTCATTTTTGCTTTTGTTTCCTTTGCCTTTGGAGACATATCTTGAAAGAAGTTGCTGTAGCTGATATCAAAGAGGTTACTGCCTATGTTTTCCTCTAGGATTCTGATGGATTCCTGTCTCACATTGAGGTCCTTTATCCATTTCAAGTTTATCTTTGTGTATGGCATAAGAGAATGGTCGAGTTTCATTCTTCTACATATAGCTGTCCAATTTTCCCAGCACCATTTATTGAAGAGACTGTCTTTTTTCCACTCTATATTTTTTCCTGCTTTGTCAACGATTATTTGACCATAGAGTTGAGGGTCCATATCTGGGCTCTCTACTCTGTTCCACTGATCTATGTGTCTGTTTTTATGCCAGTACCATGCTGTCTTGGTGATCACAGCTTTGTAGTATAGCTTGAAATCAGGTAATGAGATGCCACCAGTTTTATTTTTGTTTTTTTCAACATTTCCTTAGCGATCCGGGGTCTCTTCTGATTCCATACAAATTTTAGGATTATTTGCTCCAGCTCTTTGAAAAATACTGGTGGAATTTTGATCAGAATGGCATTAAAAGTATAGATTGCTCTAGGTAGTATAGACATTTTAACAATGTTTATTCTTCCGATCCAAGAGCATGGAATGGTCTTCCATCTTATTGTGTCTTCTTTAGTTTCTTTCATGAGTGTTCTGTAGTTCCTCGAGTACAGATCCTTTACCTCTTTGGTTAGGTTTATTCCCAGGTATCTTATGGTTCTTGGTGCTGTAGTAAATGGAATCGATTCTCTAATTTCCCTTTCTGTATTTTCATTGTTAGTGTATAAGAAAGCCACTGATTTCTGTACATTGACTTTGTATCCACCCCCTCACTTTAAATCAGGAGGTGTCTTCGGGTGTAAAGTGAGTTTCTTGTAGGCAGCATATTGGTGGGTTTTGTTTTTTTATCCATTCTGAAACCCTGTGTCTTTTGATTGGGGCATTTAGCCCATTTGCATTCAGCGTAACTATTGAGAGATATGAATTTAGTGCCATTGTATTGCCTGTAAGGTGACTGTTACTGTATATTGTCTCTGTTCTTTTCTGATCTACTTTTAGGGTCTTTCTTTGCTTAGAGGACCCCTTTCAATATTTCCTGCAGGAGTGGTTTGGTGTTTGCATAATCTTTCAGTTTTCGTTTGTCCTGGAAGCTTTTTATCTCTCCTTCTATTTACAATGATAACCTAGCTGGATATAGTATTCTTGGCTGCATGTTTTTCTTGTTTAGTGCTCTGAATGTATCATGCCAGGTCTTTCTGGCCTGCCAGGTTCCTGTGGATAAGTCTGCTGCCAATCTAATATTTTTACCATTGCATGTTACAGAATTATTGTCCCTGGCTGCTTTCAAGCTTTTTTCTTTGTCACTAAGACTTGTAAATTTTACTATTAGATGATGGGGTGTGGACCTATTCTTATTTATTTTGAGGGGGGTTCTTTGCACCTCCTGGATTTTGATGCTTGTTTCCTTTGCCATATTAGGGAAATTCTCTAAAATAATTCTCTCCAATATACCTTCTGCTCCCCTCTCTCTTTCTTCTTCTTCTTGAATCCCAATTATTCTAATGTTGTTTTGTCTTATGTTATCCCTTATCTCTCGAATTCTCCCCTCGTGGTCCAGTAGTTGTTTGTCTCTTTTTTGCTCAGCTTCTTTATTCTCTGCCATTTGGTCTTCTATATCACTAATTCTTTCTTTTGGCTCTTTTATCCTAGCAGTAAGAGCCTCCATTTTTTAATTGCACCTCATTAATAGCTTCTTTTATTTCAACTTGGTTGGATTTTAGTTCTTTTATTTCTCCAGATGGGCTTTTATTTCTCCGGACAGAGTTTCTCTAATATCTTCCGTGCCTTTTTTGAGCCCAGCTAGAAGCTTGAGAATCATCATTCTGAACTCTAGATCTGACATATTATCAATGTCTATATTGATTAGGTCCCTAGCCTTTGGTATTCCTAGCCTTTGGTGTTCTTTTTTTTTTTTTTATGGTGAGCTTTTCTGCCTTGTCATTTTGTCCAGATAAGAATATATGAAGGAGCAAATGAAATATTAAATGGGTGGCAAAGACCCCAGGAAAATGTGCTTTAACCAAATCAGAAGAGACCCCAAATCGGGGGGGTGGGGGGGAGAAAGGATTTAAAAAGAAGTTCAGGAAAAAAAAATTTTAAAAAGAAAACAAATAACGAAAAAATATAAAAAAGAAAAAAATATATGTATATATTAGACTGGTGACTAGAACACGGTCACACACTTAATTTGGGGAGTATTTTGGTCTCTTAGAAGAAATTACCTCCCAAAATTTTAAAGAATGAAAAACATATATAAGGGTAAACACAATGGAGTGATGGAATATGCGTATAAAGATGAAAAAAAAATTTTAATTTCTAACAAAGGAGTTGATAAGGTAAGTTGGTTGGGAGAATAAAGAAAAAGAAAGTGGAGAGAATTTGCTTGGGCTGGTGACTAGGTCAAGCCCAGTGCTAGATTTAGGCTGTGTTTTGATCTATTAGAAGAAGTTGTATCCCAAATTTTTTAGAAGCAAACACTCTATGTGTATACAAAAAATAAAGTTAGATACAATGGGATAAAATATGACTATAATAATAAAGTTTCGAAAAAGATTTTTTTGAAAGGTATTAAGATAAACTAGTTAATAAACATTAAAAGAGGAAAGGGTAAAAGTTAAAAAAATTAGCAGAAGAAAAAAATTTTTAAAAATTAATTAACTTTGTAGGACTAAAGATTCATGGGGAGAAAGCCTTGAATTCCATGCTTTGCTTTCTCCTCCTCTGGAATTCCGCTGTTCTCCTTGGTAAGTGAACTTGGGCTTGGCTGGATTTCTTGTTGATCTTCTGGGGGAGGGGCCTGTTGTAGTGATTCTCAATTATATTTGCCCCAGGCAGAATGACACCACCCTTACCAGGGGCCAGGTTAAGTAATCCACTTGGGTTCAGTTTTGGGAGCTTTTGTTCCCTGAATGCTTTCTGTAGAGTTCCGGAGGATGAGAATGAAAATGGCAGCCACCCTAGCTCTGACCCAGAGGAGCTGAGAACTCGGGGCCCCACTCTTCAGTGTGTCCTCAGAGAAAGGCGCTCAATCACTCCCGTCTCCCTGGCCTCCGGCTGCGCTCCATGCTCACTCAGCCTGTGACCAAATATCTCTTTCTCTGGTACACAGCTCCACCTGGAGTCTCTGAACCCCACAGATCCCTGAGCTCTTCCAGGTTGGGGTCTCCCTGGATCTTGTGGGGACCCCATTTACAGAGCACCAGCCTGTGCCGTGGATTATAGTTCAAGGTAACCCCAAGTTGAGAGCTCACTCCTTGGCTCTGTCTCTATAGCCGGCTTTCCTGCTTTAATACCTGCGAGCTCTGTGACACTCAGACAACCCCGATCCTTCTGTGACCCTGCAGGACCTGAGGCCACGTTGTCCCCGCATGGGCTTCACCCTGGTTTAGCCTGTGAAGTGATGTCCCCTAGTGGAGCAGACTTTTAAAAGTCCTGATTTTGTGCCCCATTGCTCCTCTGCTTGCCGGAAGCCGGCCCCTCCCCCTGCAGTCTATCTTCCTGACTCTTTGGATTCACTTCTCTACCAGTCCTACCTTTCAGAAAGTGGTCAATTTTCTGTTTCTCTTTGATCTCCTGTTGGATTTGTAGGTGTTTGGAATGGTTTGATAAGCTATCTAGCTGATCTCCTGTTACCTGATGTCGTCTCAGCCTGCTACTTCTCTGCCATCTTGACTCCTCCCCACTACACAGTATTTTAGCTATGCTGTCTGAACTTGACCTGCAGATGGGGTGAGCTTTCCCATTAGTATAATTTTTTGGTTCAGGATGAAAAAATGTCTTGTGAAAACAGAACTCATGATATTTTCAGACTGTCCTGCGGATTTTGGTTTTTCCTTCCTTGACTCCAATATGTATTGGACTCTCCCTGATACTGTGTCCCTGTACTAAAACTGAGCTTGTCCAGGCAGCTGTATGTAGAGTTCTTTGTGGTCATGAAATGGACCATTCTTCAAAAACAAAAAAAAGGGCTGATGTATTAATTACTAATGTCTTCCAACTA
Organism: Mellivora capensis; assembly: GCA_004024625.1. Classification (NCBI taxonomy): domain Eukaryota; kingdom Metazoa; phylum Chordata; class Mammalia; order Carnivora; family Mustelidae; genus Mellivora; species Mellivora capensis. Next base: position 4,270 of record PISX010032121.1, read on the forward strand.
TAATAATCTTCTTTAATTAAATGAATTATTTATTTGATTAAATGTTCATTTATTAACTCTTACATTTACCAATCCCTAAGTTGATTTATTAATAGAACACTATATGCAGTGATAGGGGTCATAACACATTGGTGGATAATATATGACACTAGCCTTGGAAAAGAGATAGTTATTAAATTTCAAGAATAAAAGAATGACCATATAGACCATTTTTTCTAATAACTAATATATCTATTCCTATGGCAGGATATGACCTTGAATGACAGCTAAATTTGCAGTCCCCTTTTGTGAATAAGGACAGGGCTTGACTTGAAAGAAGTTCTGCTGATTACCCAAAGTCTAGGAAGTAGCCTTTTTTCAGGGACCATCCATATTGGACAGTGTCCTCCCAATCAGTCAGAAGCTTTTCTCTGGGGGTGTCTGTCTTGGGGTGAGAGGACATGCAGAGCCAGGTATGTAGTAGTGTAAGGTAAATAAGCATAGGCAAAGATCAGCTGGACCTGCAGTGGAGGAAACCTTGAGTAGGTACATTATATCCTGAGTGCTTCAAGGATACTGAGTTCCCTGGGTCCCCAGACCTGTACCACATCCTGAGTCATATTGCATTTCTCTAAGATTTTGGAGGCTGTTACAATGCTTTTTGGTAACTCATGTGTTATGAAAATAAGTTACTTAACATAACTTACCATTAACTGAGGTGAAATAATCCTAACAAAATTCTTACCCCAAAAGAGTGTTTAATCATTAATCATATAAGAGGTTTCTAGATGTCCTAAGATTTTACCAATTATTTTTTATAATTGTGTTACCTTATAAAAGGGGAAAAACTATATCTATTAAATATTTGTAAGAAATAAAAGATAACATTTCAGTGAAACTCATTTATCAGTTTTTAAAATATATATTTTTACATTTAGTATATGGTTCTGTAATATTATTCACTCTATCCTCACTCAGAAACATCCCCTGGTCTTTAGTATGTGATTATCATTCTTTTAAAAAATAAATACCTGTATATTTATCTTAAGCAATATATTACAGTTTTGAGATTCATTAATTCTGTTGCATGTAGCTTTATTTCATGAATTTTCAGTGCTGTCTGGAATTTCATTTCATAGATACAATTTATTATGTAAATACCATTACACAACTTTATTACAAAACCCTATCTATTCCTTTATCCTTTGCTGCATCCTTAAGAATTGCTCCAAATGGGATGTGAACACCAAAAATGGTTTTGGGGTGGCCATATCACCATGCTGATTTACACTGTATTTACTATTCCTAAAAATCTGTAGTGAATTTTATCTGCTAAGATGTATCTGCTCTAGTCTTTATAGTAATTGGATTCAACAGATCAAGTAAATTTTTGTTAAAATATATATTATTGGAATTACATCTTATCCCAACTTGTCAGGGACTTTTGGAATCCTTATTCTGTTATCTAACATATTTGTCCTTTGACACATTTATATATGGTCATCTAAATCATTGATGTGGACAGGACAGGGTGGAGGTCGCAGCCCTGAGACAAATGTTCAGAAACATCACTCAGATTGATAGTGAGTGCTCTGTTATCCAGGACCATTTGAATGGTTATTGGACTGGATTCTCTTCCACATTACCACCATTCGAGCCAGTCCCTGTTACAGACTAGACTATCACAAGGGACTGTGACAACTGCCTCACTGGAATTCAGCACTGTATTTTGAATCTGTGTCACAGTAGAAGGTTAAGTCTGTTAGAGAAGAAATGGAGATTGGTTAAAAAGCCTTGTTCTTTGTGATCCCTGCTAGATTTAGTATCAGTTGTGCCATTTCTATCAGGCAGTATTCGTCACTGACAGATGTTATGGGGAAGATGGCTACATATTTTGGAACTTAGAATTCTTCTCTTACTTGAAGTTTATTAAGCATACTGATGATATTCTGCTCATTTGCTAGAGTTCAACCAAGTTCATCTATATTTCAACCCATTCTCCTATGTATTAGTAATTGCCCTTTAACCACAAAGAGAGTATTAGAGCCAGATAGGCCTGTATAGATTAACTCAGTTGTTTTGGTTTTCGAACAGATTACTCCTAGATCTACCAGAATATGTGTGGGACAACTGACCCATGGTTTCATACATGTCCATCTACACTTAGATAAAGGTATCTCGGGTTTGTTTTTTGTTTTTTGTTTTTTTTGAGAGAGAGTTCACAAGTAAGCAGAAAAGCAGGCAGAGAGAGAAGGGGGAAACAGGCTCCCCGTGGAGCAGACAGCCCGATGCGGGGCTCGATCCCAAGACCCTGAGATCATGACTTGAGCCGAAGGCAGAGGCTTAACCCACTGAGCCACCCAGGCACCCCTGTTTTGTTTTGTTTTTTTAGTAGTCTGGGTTTCTTTTGCCCTTTTTTTAAAAGCTTTTGTTACAGAAATATTTCTAAATTCCACCCATCCAGTCTCCTGTCCTTTTTTCCCACCCCATTTTTAATATGAAGTTATCTTTCCATTCATAGATTCTCAACCAGATTCCTAGCCTTTTGGGGGCATACTCAAAAATATCTGAAGTTTTTAGATTGTCTTTGCCTTTTTTGAGTGGGATATTGTGTATGTAATAGAGGTAATGGTCATAATAATGGAATTTAAAAAGAGGGGTTATGTGTGCATGTATATGTGAAATACAAAAGTTCAGCTGGACAGAAGTTGTACTGTGATATAAATAGATAAAATTAAGCAATGGATTGTTATCTATACTATTCCAGTGAACACTGAAGAGTTTAAAAATGTTTTAAAAGTTGTTGAGGAAGGTAGAATCCCCTGGAAGTTAAATTTCCACCTTCCTTCCTTATTTCTAACTGTTTTCTTGTACAGCAAGCTTAGAAATATAAACAATTATTTTATTATGTTATATTACATTTATTGCATTTTGTTGCATTCCCAAATCAGAAATCAGAGAGAGAACAGTAGAAATGGCTTACTTCTGTTCCACAAAGTCTGGAACCTCATTTGGGAAAACTCAAAGGCTGGTGATTACTCAGCCTTTCTTGTAATTATCTGGAGATATCCTTATTGTCTTGTCTGGCAGTTGATGCTAGACATCAGCTAAAGTCTTAGCTGAGTTGTTGGCCAGAACTCCTATACGTGACCTCTAAGTGCTACCACAGTGGAAATGAATATTTCTCTTGTGGACTCTGGGCTTCTCTATAGGATAGTGGCTGACTTTTAAGCAAAGGCAAAACTTAATAGCATATTTATAATATAGCTGCAAAATTCACGTAGCCTAATGTCTTCTGTATTCTACGGGTTGTGATGACCTGACAAACAGGTGGCCATGGATTCTTCCACAATCTACCCTCTGATTACAGCTTATATAGTGGAATATTTTTCAGCCATAAAAAGGAATGAAGTACTCTTACATGCTACAACATGAACAAACCTTGAAAATATCATGCTACATGTTATAAGCTAGTTAAAAAATGCCACATATGGTATGATTTCATTTAAACAAACTGTACAGAATCCATGGAGACAGAAAGTAGATTCGTGGTGGTCAAGGCCTGAATGGAGATGGGTAAGGATAATTACTGCTAATAGGTATGGGGCCTAATGGGGGAGAAGAGTAATCAAAATATTCAAGGATTAGCAGATGGTCATCAGTGAACAACATTTTAAATATACTAAAACTCATTGTGCACTTTAAAATGGTCAATTTATAACATATGAGTTATTTCTCAAATTTAAAAATTACTTATTAAATAAAAATAAAACTAATAGCAACAGGATAAAGGACTGATGCAATGAAAATACTAGGATGTGACACACCTTTCTGCATTATCAGAACTGCACTGACAGGTAAAACTTGAGGTACCATCAGGAGTAAAAACCAGCAAATGAGAAGTGATTTTTCTCCCAAGAGTTATAGTGGACTCCTAACAGCATATCTGTTTAATAACAAGAATAAGGGACTCAGGATTAATGTTGACATCCAGAAGGTGTCAAGAAGAGGTAAGGAGGGAAACTTTGGAAAAAAAGTAGACTACCTGGTAACTAAGAAGGTAAGAGATTATAGCCTTTTGATTCAGATATTAAGAAAAGTGTTAGAAGGAAGAGCTAGAAATATATTGTTTTCAGGTTTTTATATAATATAGAAAGTGTTATAATATTAAGATAGTTATAAGTTTAAAGTGTAGACCAGAAACCCCATAGCACCCCCTAAAAATAAGATTTTAACCAACTAGCCAATAGTAAAGATGGAAATGTAAAACATATTCAAAAGTTGTCAGGAAAAAAAGCAACAAAGAATATTTGGGACAAATAAGAATCTAGGAGCAAGATGTAAAATAAAAACCCAACCATATCAAAAATTTCATTAAATGTTAATTACTTAAATACATTTAAAAAATACAGACTTAACATAAAAACACAAGACCAAAATATATGGTGTTCACCAAGGAATACACTAAAATATAAAAATATAGCTTTCTTAATATTAAAATAATTGGAAAAGTTATACCTTATATAAATAAAATATATATACCTTATATTATACCTTATTTAAATAAAAATTGGAAAAGTTGTACCTTAAATAACCTAAGGAAAATCTGAGTGACTATATTACTATGAGTCAGAGTAGACTTGACAATAAGGAAAGGTTACCAGGAATGACAAGGAATATTTTGTAATGATAAAGGGGCAATTAATCTAAGATACATACCAATCTTAAATGTTTATGCATTTATCATCACAGTACAAAAACACTAATATAACAGAGGAAAATGACCAAACCACAAGTATAGTTTAAAATTTAAACACTACTCTTGTAGTTATTGATTGAGCAAGTGGACAGAAAATCAGTATGTATCTAAAAGACTGGAACAACACTATTGAACAATTTTACTTAATTGCCATTTAAAGATGATAACATAGCGCACATTCTTTTTTAGTTCATATGAAAAACTCATCAAGAAAGACATAACCTATGCCATAAAAATGTCTTAACTTTAAAAATATTTTTTAGGGGAGCCTGGGTGGCTCAGTGGGTTAAAGCCTCTGTCTTCGGCTCAGGTCATGATCTCAGGGTCCTGGGATTGAGTCCCGCATTGGGCTCTCTGCTCAGCAGGGAGTCTGCTTCTTCCCTCTCTCTCTGCCTGCCTCTCTGCCTACTTGTGATTTCTCTCTCTATCAAATAAATAAACAAAATATTTTAAAAAATATATTTTTTAAAAAACATGTTCCTTTACTACAATGGGATTAAACTAGAATTAATCATAGAAAAAATCTGTAAAATTCCCAAAATTTCAAAATTAAACAACACATATCTATGTAATCTATGATTAAAAGACAAATTCATGAGGAAAATCATAAAATAATTTGAAATTAAAAAATAAATGAAAACACAAAATAGGAAAATATGTATGATGCAACTTAAGGGGTGCTTATAGGAAAATTTATATCCACAGTGTTTATATTAGAAAAAAATAAAGATCCAAAATCAATTATCTAAGATTTTAACTTAAGAATGTAGAAAAAGGGGCACCTGGGTGGTTCAGTTGGTTAAGTGTCTGAGTCTTGATTTAGGCTCAAGGTTATGATCTCAGGATTTTGAGATCAAGCCTCATGTCAGGCTCCACACTGGATGTAGAGCTTGCTTGAGATTCTCTCTCTCTCTCTCCCTCTGCCCCTGCTCACCCCCTCTTGCTCTCTATCTCTCAAAAAAATAAATGAATAAATTAAAAAGGAAGAAAGGGAGAAAGAAAAAGAAAAAGATGAATAACTTTAACCCAAATGAAGCAGAAAGAAAATATTGCAGATTAAAAGTAGAAATTAATTAAATAGAGAACAGAGTAATGTAGGGTATCTATGAAATCAGGGACTTATTTGAAAAGATCAGTAAAAACTAAAAAATCTCTAGGCAGATTGATTAAAAAAGAAAAAAGAAGAAACAACTAGTTGATATCAGAAATGAAATAGAGGACTTTACTACAGAGCTTACTGGAACAAAGCAGGAAGTTGCCTTCTTAACATTTCTATTCAAGATTGTATGGGAGTTTTAATCAATAACATATGTACAAAAAAAGAAAAATGAAAATAGTACAGGAAGTAAAACTTTATTTACTTGCAAATATAAATAGAAAATCCTAGTGTTTATAACAATGCTACCAGAACTGGTAGGAGCTTAGTATACTTACAAGATTTATAATCAGTGTGTAGTAATAGTGTTTCTATATACTAGCAAGGAAATTGTAAATTAAATTTTCAAAATATCTTTTACATTTATACCAAAAGCATGAAATATACATAGAAATACAAAACCTACAGAACAGAAAACTTTGCTAAGAAACATTAAAGACCGACTTGCATGCTAAAATGGCAATTCTCAAATTGATGTATAAATCAGGATGTAATCCAAAATTCTAGCAGCATGTTGAAGAAATTGAGAAGCTGAATATCAAATATGTATGAAAATGCAAAACCTAAAAGAGCCACATCAGTTTTGAGAAAGAAGAATAAAGTTTGTCTCCCTGATTTCAAGATTTGCTATAAAACTACAATAATCAATATAGCATGGCATTGGCATGAAGACAAATCAATGAAACAGAAATACACCCACATTATGTGAACAATTGATTTTAACTAAACTCAAGAGAGAAAAAAATATTCTTTTCAACAAATGTTGCCAGAACAATAGATATGTATATTGGAAGGAAAAAGAACCTCAAGTGTTAATTCACATGATACACAAAAGTTAAAATGAACAGAAAGCACTCAGAAAATATACAAGAAAAGTCTTAGACTTTTCCTTGAGGTTAAAGTACTTCACCCTGGAAGATACTGTTACAAAAATGTAAAGTCAAGACATAAGAGAAAATATTTGCAAAATATGTATTACTCAGAGAATTCATATCCAAAATCTACTTTTTAGAAAAGAAGTTCTTGAGCACCAGGGTGACTCAGTTGGTTAAGTGTCTGCTTTCAGCTCAGGTCATGATCCCAGGGTCCTTGGATCAAGTCCTGCATCAGACTCCCTGCTCAGTGGAGAGTCTGCTTCTCCCTCTGCCCCTCCCCCCTTCTCATGTTCTCTCACTCTCTCTCTCAACTAAATAAAATCTTTTTTTTTTTAAAGAAAAAGAACAAAATTCTTACAAGAAAAATAATTATTCAAACAACCCATTTTTTAAATGGGCAAACAATTTGAGAAGATATTTATCAATGAAAATATTTCAATTGCAAAGTCATACATGAAAAGAATCTTAACATAATCTGCCATCAAATAAATGTTAAAAAAACTACATTGAAAGAAAGCAGATTAATTATTGCTTGGGATCATGGTGGCAAGGAGAATGACCACAGAGGGTCAAAAGGGATATTTAGGGAATGATAGCAGTATTCTATATATTGAGTAGTTACTTGACTGTACACGTTTTTTTTCAAAATTTATCTAACTTTACATATAAAATGGGTGGATTTATTTTTATTGAAGTATAGGTGACTACAATGTTATATAAGTTTCAGGTGTGCAATATAGTGATTCAGTAATTCTATATGCATTATGCTATGCTCATAATACTGTAGCTGTGACTGTACAATGTTATTACAATATTATTGACTATATAATCTATGCTATACTTTTAATCCCCATGAATTATTCATCTTATAATTGGAAGTTTGTATCTCTTAATCTCCTTTAGCTATTTCTCCCACCCTCTAAACCCCCACCATTCTGGCAACCACCATTTTGTTCTCTGTACTGATGATTCTATTTCCATATTGTTTGTATTTTTTTTTTTCTCATTTGGTTTTGGTTCCACATATAAATGAAATTATATGGTATCTCTCATTCTCTTTCTGATTTATTTCACTTAGCATAATGCCCTTAAAGTCCATCCATGTTGTTGCAAGTGGCAGGATCTTTCTTTTTTTGGCTAATATTCCATTGTATATATAACACATCTTCTTTATCCATTCACCTATCAATGAACACTTAGGTTGCTTCCATACCTTAGCTATTTAAATGATGCTGCAATAAATATTGGGGTGCATATATCCTTTCAAATAGATATTTTCATTTTCTCTGGATAAATATCCAGTAGTGGAATTACTGGATTGTGTGATATTTCCATTTTTAATTTTTTGAGGAACCTCCATACTGTTTTCCACACTGGTGGCACCAAATTACATTTCCACCAATAGTACACAACGGTTCTCTTTTCTCCACATCCTCTTCCATACTTGTTAAAATGGGTGGATTTTATTGTATGTAAATTACACCCCTGTAAAATTATTTTTTGAAATTCTATAGGTGTTTATTTGGCCTTTGTCATTTAGGGCTATTGGTAAGTGTCAAGTTAAATCTTTCTCCTTTCTTGGGCAACACACACTTTACTCTTTTGCATTATCTTTTATTTCATACTTTCTTAATTGCCAAGAGTTAAGAATCTTTTTGTTTTTGTTTTCCTTCATTTTCAAAACATCAACTTTGGAGCTACTTTCAGTTTAAGGAACAGGTGGGAAAGAGCCAAGTTTTTGCTGTAAACAAATACATATGTCACAAAATGTAATTATACTTGCAGGTAACCATTTCTTAAATGAGAAGGCATGGGAATATCTGTTGCTTTACTTGGTATAGTTTTGTAACACAAAAAGTTTTAAAAATGTGGTGAGAGAAAAGAGAAGGCAGAATACACTTGGGAAGCAAATAATTTTACATTAAAGTACACACATTTGGAAAGGTAACATGAAAGGGAGTTGACAAGTACAGCCCAACTGAGAAGCACATATGACATAGGGAATAAAAAATGAATAAAATATGGGGCTCAGTGGGTTAAGCCTCTGCCTGGCTCAGGTCATGATCTCAGGGCCCTGGGATTGAGCCCTGCATCAGGCTCTCTGCTCAGCGGGGAGCCTGCTTTCCCCTCTCTCTCTGCCTGCCTCTCTGCCTACTTGTGATTTCTGTCTGTCAAATAAATAAACAGAATCCTTTAAAAAAATGAATAAAATAATGGCTAGTTCACTAACAGAGAATATGTAATTTAAAGTAGTATGAAGAAACTTGCAAACTCTAAAAAATTAGCCAAAAACTTTCTTTAGACTGTAAAATAATTGCAAATAGGTAAGAAATCCTCATTAATTATTTACTAAAGCATCACAGTATAAACCTGGGATACTTTTCAAACCTTTAAACATTTAGAGGTCTCCTTGCTAGGCAAGTAAAGCACAAACTAGAATCATTTACTCCTTTAAAGAAGGGTCAAATACACCAAAATGATAGAGTTCATATTTTCAGACACAGGCATGAAACTCAGAAACTGAAAGCAAATTTAGGTCAGTATGTGGACATCAAGTCAAAAACAATGGGTTAGAGTTGTTGAACTTTCTGTCTTTTCTCCTAAGATTTAACAAATGATTGGCCATATTTCTGGAACAGAAAGAGCCTTGAAAAAATAGTGATGGATAGCAAGTTTTGTCTTCGGTGCTTATGCATTAAATTTATCGATACCCCTAGAATCCTTCCACAAATCTTCTAAAGTGCAATTTTTATGAAGACTTACTTCTGTTAGCAGATACTTGTTAACTAATGAATAAGTTTTAGCCTCAGAACATTATTTACTTATTTTAATATAAGATTTGGGGAAACTAAAACTCTCAGACCATACCTTGCCCACGTTCCTTGTTCTCTGCCAGTGAGACCAACTTAGACAATTGACACCAGTCTAATTTGATTAACTGCAGCTATGTGGTTATGGTGATGGGAGCATGAAAAACAGAGTACTAGGACCTGTCTGGGTCAGAAGGAGCCTAATCCAAGGAAATGCCCAATGTCTGGCTTTTTACTGCTCTTCTTTACCAGCTGGCTTGGCTCCAAACTCTGTGGTTTGCAGGTCCAGGAGCTCTGAGATTATTAATGACCTATTTCTTAGACTATCTCTTATACATTTAAGAGTTTACCATTTAATTAAGCTTCCTAGGGGCAGAAATATGCCTTAACAATATCCACCATAGGCCTACAATATTATATGATATGTACATATTTGAATTATAATAGTTTTCTTGATGACCAGTTCATAAGTATATTAATGGTCACCATTTGTGTATAATACTACTAAGTATTTACATTAAAATACTGGAGAAATTATGATTTACCTGCTTGGGCAGTTACAACCATTATCTCCATTCATTAGATGAGTTAAGTAAAGCTCGGAGAGATAAGGTATTTTGCACAAAATCACATTGCTAAGATATGGTGAAATACAATAGTAGAGCTCTTTCTAATAGCAAGATATGTTCAGATGACCCTATAAATAAAGTTTTGAAAAATGAAGTTGTGAAGGTCTATGAAAAGTGTTACCAAATAAGATATAAAACAAAATAAAATACAAAATAAAATAAAAATATAGCATGTTAAATTTAAATTTCAGAAAACAGAATAATCTTTTATTATACATATGTCCCAAATATTGCATGAGACATACTTAGGCTAAAACTTATTTTTAATTTTTAATTTCAAACTTAACTTGAATCCTGTATTTTTATTTGCAAAATCTGGCAGTCCTACCCATTCACGTGTTGCCATACATTTTGCCTGTGCATTCATGATATCATGAAAAACTCTATCAGAAGAATCTTGATAACAAATCAGTGCATATAGAAAAGTAAATCTACTTGCTAAGGATAATGCTGAAATAGAAGAGATATAAGACAAAGTCCTCTACTCTCAAAAAGTTAGTAATCAGGTCATGCAGAAAAAAGTACCCCCGAGGAAGTAACAGTGAATAATAAGACAATGAGCTAGTAAGTACTAGACTGTGAGTTAAGGAGGGAAGAAAATCAAAACAGCATTGACTAGCCAGAGAATACATAATCAAGGGAGTGGAGAGAATTAGTAGTTGGAAAATAACCCTGCCTGGGAAAAGTATTACTCTAAATTGTATCCGATTCTTCTGTATCTGAAGCATGCTAGCTGTCAATACATTTTAGTACCTTTTGTTGAATGTGTGCAGTGGAAGCCCAAACTATTTCCTAAGCAGAGGGAGCAACAAAAATGTAGCCATAAAGAAAATAATAATGATAGTGACATGAAGATAGTGATATGAAAGTAAGAAGACAAGTTTGAATGAAGTAGAGTGGTTGTTCTCAAAATGTGCTTCCCAGATAGCACTATCAACAGCATGTAGGAATTTCTTAGAAATGCGGATTCTTTAGCTTCACTCAAAAAATACTGAATCAGAGTAATTTATTATTTTAATAAGCCCTTGGTGATTCTGATGTATAATAACATTTAATAATCACTGAAGTAGAGTTGGCAAAGGCATCTTTTTTTTTCTATCAACAAGCAGCTTCGGTAGACTGTGTCTACACTACAAAAAGTTAATCCCCAATATCAGCTACAAACCTGACAGATATAAAGACAGTATCTTTATATGAATTGTCTAAAGCCTCTGATTTCTTCTTAAAATCATTCAAAGTCCTAGCTAGGTAGGAGATCAATCTTTAAGATTAGTAGGTCAAAATTTTTCAACAGAAAAACAACAAAATTTTTCTAATATTAAGAAATCTGCTCCTAGAGGCGTTAACTCCCGCTTTCAAGAATCCAAAGTAATCGTTTTATTCTTACAGCAGTTACTCACTTGACCTACTATTATTAAAATAGCATGATTTTTTTTTTTCTGGTAAATCCCATTCCATTTAACTAAAATGTAATGCAGAAGGTCTTTAGTAAGTTTCTGGTAAATGTTATGATTTTCAAATAGAGCTTGAGAATAAAACAGCTCAAGGGGATATTTGACAGTTAATGTAAAGTTTTAGCCCAGGTTGTTGTGAATAATAGGTAGTATTTATTGAATGATTTTTATAAATCAGATTCTCCTTGAAGACCCATATATCTATAGTCTTTTTTTTTTTTTAAGATTTTATTTATTTGTCAGAGAGAGCACAAGCAGGGGGAGCAGCAGGCAGATGGAGAAGCAGGCTCTCAGCTCAGCAATGCAGGACTTGACCCCAGGACCCTGGGATCATCACCTGAGCTGAAGGCAGACACTTAACCAACTGAGCCACCCAGGCGTCCCTGTATAGTCTTAATTAATCTTCACAAAAACCTTATGGGAGGGACGCCTGGGTGGCTCAGTTGGTTACGCTGCTGCCTTCGGCTCAGGTCATGATCCCAGCGTCCTGGGATCGAGTCCCACATCGGGCTCCTTGCTCGGCGGGGAGCCTGCTTCTCCCTCTGCCTCTGCCTGCCACTCTGTCTGCCTGTGCTCGCTCTCTCTCACTCCCTCTCTCTCTCTGACAAATAAATAAATTTAT
>PISX010032122.1:0-16551 GCA_004024625.1 Mellivora capensis
AAAATGGGCAAAAGACATAGACACACATTTCACTGAAGAGCACCTAGCAAACATGCACATGAAAAATGTGACGAACACCACTAGCCATTAGGAAATGCAAATTAAAACCACAGGGAGATACTACCACACACCTGTGAGAATGGCAAAATAAAGAGGCGTGCCAAAACCAAAGGTGGATGAGGCTGCAGAGAAACTGCCTCACTCATACATTGCAGATAAGGATGTAAAATGGACCGCCACTCTGGAAAGCATATGGCAGTTTCACACAAGACTATACATGCATTTACCATATGGCCCAGCAATTGCACTCTTGGGTATTTATCCCGGAGAAAGGAAAACTTATGTTCACACGCAAACAAGTGTTTATAGCAGCTTTATTTGTAATAGCCCCAAACTGGAACCAACTCTTGTATCCTTAAATGGGTGAACAGTTAGGCAAACTGGTACATCCATACCATGGGTTGGTACTCAGCACTAAAAAGGAACTAACCACTGATACAGTCGACAACTTGGACAAATCTTAAGGGAATTATCCTGAGTAAAAAGAAGCCAATCTCAAAATGTTACATACTGTATGATTCCATTTAGATGATATTCCTTAAAATGACACAGTTGTAGAGATGGAAAACAGAGTACATGTTGCCAGGAGTTAGGGAGAGGGGAGGAGGAATGGTGGTTGTAACTGTAAGATGGTAGCATAAGAGATGCTTGTGTTGGAACTCTTCTGAATCTTGACCATGATGGTTGTCCACAAATCCACACGTGTGGTAAAATTGCACATGCGCAGACGTAAACACAAATGGGTGCATGCAAAACTATGAGATCCGAATAAAGTCACTGGATTATATCAATAGCAATTTCCTGGCTGTGATATCGTACTAAAGCTATTTAAGATGCAACCTTTTGGGGAATCCGGGTAGAGAGGATGTGGGATCTCTCTGTATTTCGTAGACTTGCACTGGCATCTACAATGATCTCAAAACAAAGAGTAAAAAAAAAACAAAACAAAAAAGAAAGGTCTGAGTTAGGTTGTCAACTCCACTACAAATGAAATGCAAATGGCGTCCCGTTTTGGCTGGACTTAATGATAATAAGCAGTTGGGTTTTGGAGTTGCAGGGTTTGAGAAGATTAAGGAATTCACTGTCTAGTTGGGACGAAAGCTGCATCTCTTAGAGCACTGCTGAGCAATGGAACTTTCTGTGATGCGAAAAATGTTCTATATCTGCACTGTCCACTATTGCAGTCATCCGTAGACATGTGGCAAACATAACTGAGGAACTGAATTTTCAATTTTATTTAATTTTAAGTAATCAAAATTTACATTTACATGGCTCATGTGCCTAGCACTACTATACTGGAGAGTTATTTTGGAGAAATGGTAGGTTCCAAAAATAGGAGGTAGTTTTTAGAGCATAGGCAGCTCAAGAGAGTTAATGCAAACCATGTTCACTCATTGCAACATGACAAGTTTTGATCAGAAGAAAAATTTTGGGTTAGATTTTTGGAAGTCATTGAGTCAGATGGCTTTAAAGGAAAACAGACCTGGAGTGGAGAGGTGGACATAAGAGACGTTACTTTTCCCATGATCTAGGGCAGTGGCTGTTCATGGCCTAGGGCATCATGATAAACTCTGGAGGAGCACTGAACGACCATGTGAATATAAATTACATGTAGGGAGTTCTGGACAAAAGTGAATAGCATGTAACTTTGAATTCCCCAGTTGGTACATCACATGAATCCTGAGGTTCTTTAGTTCAACAGGGTTAAGGAGTATGGTGCCTAGAAAGGATTCTGGTCTGCTGGTCACTCACATCTGAATTCCAGGTTCTTGGTGGCTCAGGCCCTCACCATGAGATTCTGGGCCAAAATAAGAGGGTTCCACTAGTGACTTTTAAGTTGCTTTCCAATTCTCAGGTTTTCTTTTTTCTTTTTATTTATTAACATGCACACTTTAATCCATCAGATCTGAGAATCATTTATTTGGGGAACATTTCAATGGGGGGAAGTGCTGAACAATGACTATGAATTTTAGATGTGGAGATGCTTCTCCCATCCCACTCCATTTCAAAGTGATGAAAGTGGAATTTATACTACTAATAAAAAATCAGAAGAGAAATCTTCTGTTTTGGGTCTTATCTGGATTGTGATACCATGAATGCAGTATTTGATTGTTTTTTAAAATTATAACTTTGGAAAAACTCAATGATCCAGGGATGATTTTATGTAAAAGATGAATTTTTCCTCAAGTACCTTTCAGGGTTTTGGTTTCACAGAGAAGAGTTAAGCTTAATGGGAAGTTTGCATATGTGGGACATATTTAGGTTTCTTGGGATAAGAAACTCTGTTCCTCTGTCTCTAAAGGCCTCTGGGATAGCCCTAAACAAGTTCCCTCAGGGTCTCTAAGACTTGACAGCACCAGGAGACGTCTTATAATTTCTGCTGGCTTTGAAGATGACATTTCTGGGATTTGGTTTTCAAAGGAGAATGTTTTTCAAAAGAGAATGAGTGCATAGGCTTCTTTCCCCAAGGATCCAGAGCACATAACTCTCAGTTTCCTGTGAAGGGCACAGTGGGGCTGAGGCTTTTCCCACTCAAGGTGAACTCAAGGCCCCCAGCCTCCAGGCTGACTTGTTCAAGGTCCCACTGCTCTCTTGACTAATTAGACTTCCTCTCTTGAGTTAGAAGTTTGGGCATTTCACAAATAAGATGAACAGATGGAGAAGACTGAACTCTTTGATGGAATTAAGTCCCAGAGATCCCCAAGGAAGAGTTTTGGTGAGAGAGCCTTTGGTTGATACTCAGGAGTTAGGCAGATTTCCGTTGGAAAATTTCAGGGCTAAAAATTCTTACTCAATGGTAGGCTGTAAGCACAGTCTGTTCTAGATGAACAGAGCAGGGAGCAGACTGATTTCACATGCATTGCTTGATTTGTGTTTTTACCTTTTCCTTGACAGGTAGTTTGGTTGCCTGAGGAGCAACAAAGAGGAGCTGGGTGCATGGATAGCTGAGGGTCTTCCTCAGATCTATCTTTATGTACATCCATTCTGGCTTTTTCTACGTTGAGTCTGCTATTTAATACATTTGCTGAATTTTATAATTTCAATGGCTATATATATATATGTATTTATTCCTAGAAATTTTACTTATTTGTATTCAATGTGTCTTCTTTCTGAGTTTTCTTTCCTGATTTTAATTTTTAAACAGTATACTGCCCTTAAGTGTAGCTTCATGTAGAATTTAGGATTTTATATTAGGTTTTGGCCAAAGTCAATTTGTAGGTTCAGTATAACTTTACCCCATTTAACGGCTCTACCCGCAAAAATGGATGCCTTTAAGTAAAGAGAATTAATTACTGAGATAAGCAAAGGACATGTGGGATTTAGCCTTAGATCTCCTGCTGTGGGTTTTGTTTTGTTTTTGTTTTTGTTTTTGTTTTTTTGGGGGACGAGCAAGCAACCTAAACCAAGGTTAGGTGTGAGACATTGCTGCTTTGTCATTTCCTGTCTTGGACTCTGAAGTTCTTTCTTTTGGCTTGAATCATGTGTGTGCATGCACGTATGTATGTGTACGCGCGGGTGTGTGTGTGTGTGTGTGTGTGTGCATGTGTGCGTGCATGTGTGGTATTGGTGGGAGACGGAGACTAAGAGGAGATCTTTCTGTGTTTTTCTCCTGAGCTTGCTGGCTTCAACCTCCATTTTTTTCTTGGCCATGTATTATTCCTGTTCAGTAATTATTCTTTACATGATGCAGGGAATAAAGGCATGTTAGGAAGGAATCCAGTTATTTTAATGGTGTGGAAGCCTTTTTTAAGACCTGACTTGTTTTCGTTAAGTCATTTTACAGGTTGTGAAGAAAACGTACATTATTTTTTGGGGATACCCTCAAGTTGTGTCCTTTTTTTGTCCTGCTTTTTAAAGATTTTATTTATTTGAGAGAGAGTGAGCAAGAGAGCATGAGCAGGGTCAAAGGGAGAGGGACAAGCAGAGTCTCCATTGAGCAGGGAGCCTGACATGGGACTCTAACCCAGGACTCTGGGATCATGACCTGAGCCAAAGGTAGATGCTTAACCGACTGAGCCACCCAGTTGCCCCTCAAGTTGTGTCCTAATAGTGAATTTTTGTGCTGAAATGGTCATCAGTGATGTGCCATTATGAATTGTGGACTTATGCACATTTTCCACTGGTTATTCTTTTATGTCACAGTCACACATTCTTTATCATGTCCTTGGAAGAAAGCTATGTGAATATAGGAACATATCCAGCCCAAGCTATTAATTTTCATTGATATTGACCTTCTTAATTAATTATGATTTTAAGGAGAGAATTCTCTCCTGTCCATTTTTAATCTTCCAGAGAATTGTAGATGGAGTTTTAAGAAAATTTCCTCAGTTCTTTGGGAGATATCCAAATGCAAAAGCAGAAAAAGTGTTTGTCAGCCATTCAAAAAATTATTCAGATCCTCTGTTGTACTCAGAAACCTTGAAAATAGATCAATTTACATATGACATTTATTATAGCTATTTATAGTTTGATTTACAAAATATGCTCAGCGTGCAAACTTGCTGGATGCATACTAAACGAATGCATACTTAAAGGAATTTTTAACTAAAGATAAAGTTTAAGCTGAACTCTTGCTTAGCCAGGCTTGGTGGAAATGTGTGTGTGTTGTGGGATATGTCTTGTCTACAAAAATGATCAACGAATATGCCTTTATTAAAATAAAGTGTTCTATATTAAAGGATTAAAATATAGGTTTTCTTTTTTTATTTTTAATTCTGTTACTTCCCTCATTAAATTCTAATTTAGAGTAAGTGATACCAGGCATTGCAGAAAATAGAAGTATAAGATGTGGCCTCTTTGTCTGGAATCCCCCAGTTTAGTTAGGGAGATATGACTAGCATGTGTGAAGCCATTGTCGCTGTCAGCAAGACAGTATGTAATTAGATGGTACATTGTGATATATGGATTGTAATTACCAAAGAACTTCAGAGAAAAGAGAGAAGAATATAGATCGGGATAATCAGAGAAGAGTTAGCATACAGTTGTTCCAACTTGAACAATTTAAAATTCAAGCTTTTTTAGATTCATTTGGGTCTTCAAAAAATAAAATCCATTCCATATCTCCTTTGGTTGAATCCCCTTCTAGAATTTCCATTTAGGTGTATGTTCATCCTTCTTATTTTATTCTCTCTTAACCTCTGCCTGATATTTTCATCTTTTTTTTTTTTTTTTTTGTCTCTTTGAGATTCATGTTGAGCAATTTTCTCAGATCTATCTTTGTGTATATCCATTCTGGCTTTTTCTACGTTGACTCTGCTATTTAATGCATTTGCTGAATTTTATAATTTCAATGGCTATATATATTTTTTTATTCCTAGAAATTTTACTTATTTGTATTCAATGTGTCTTCTTTCTGAGTTTTCTTTCCTGATTTTAATTTTTAAACAGTATACTGCTCTTAAGCTTTTTGCATATCTTCTTTTATATTTTTAACCATATAAAAAATTTACTTATTTGTTTTGTTCTTAACCATTTTAAACATATTTTTTGTCTAGTCTTATTCAGATTGTTTAATTATCTGAATTTATTGAAGAGCTAATCCTAGTTTATTGTTATTGTTCCCATTGTGGAATGATTTGTATTTATAAAATATTGCTTATGTATTTTCCAGTTAATGGGCTCAAGCGTATCTTCATTGGTACTTTTTCTGTAGGACTCCGGTGTGGCTGGGATTGGGAACACAGCCTTTCAGAGTTGTTTGACTTTACTATTCCAGGATATTAATAACCTGGGACATACTTTTATGTTGATTTGTTGGATCGAGGAGTTAGCACATGATGTGGCTAGTATAAACTCAAATCAAGTGTCTGTGTATGGCCTAGACCCAGATATATGCATTTATAGGAGAGGCTATTTTTTCCATTCAGGGTTAGGCCTGAACAAGACAACTATTTTTGAGGTGTTGTTTTTTTTTTTCTTAAGATTTTATTTATTTATTTGACAGACAGAGATCACAAGTAGGCAGAGAAGCAGGCAGAGAGAGAGAGGAGGAAGCAGGCTCCCCGCTGAGCAGAGAGCCCCATATGGGACTCGATCCCAGAACCCTGAGATCATGACCTGAGCCGAAGGCAGAGGCTTTAACCCACTGAGCCACCCAGGTGCCCCTTTGAGGTGTTTTCTGAGGTTGGTTTGTTTTTCCCCTAATCCACCTCTTGCGAGAGTGCATCTTTAAAGGGGCCTGGGTTGAAACAGAGGCCTCAATTCTACTTCCAACAGAGACAAAAATATCAAAACCTCTAAGGTATCCAAAACAACAGTGTCTCCCCTTCCTCTGGCCTTGCAGAGTGATGGCAACTGGGAGGCTTACCTCTCTGGTTTTCAGGAACTTCTTGTTTCTGGAAACAGAGAATTTTGTTTTCTTACAAACTTACCTACACTTTTATTTTTATTTATTTTTTTATATTCTTTTTTTTCATTGTATTTTATTTTATTTCTTTTCAGTGTTCCGGAATTCATTGTTTATGCACCACACCCAGTGCTCCATGCAATATGTGCCCTCCACAATACCACTACCAGGCTCACCCAACCCCCCGCCCCCCTCACCCACACTTTTAAAGAATGCTTGTAATATTTTATGCAGCACTGTAGAAGAAAGATTGCCAGGATTTTTTTTCCCCCTCAGAAGCAGAAATCCTTAATTCCTTACTACTTCTCCTCATAAGGGACATTCTGAATCTTGTTAACCTTTTGAGCATCATGACTGTACTTAACCCCTTGTTTTCTAACATTGTCTCTTTTGGGGGCATGCTTCTGTCTCCATGAAATAAGCATGGATCTCCTCCATTTGGAAAAAGCTTTTGCTTGGCTGCCTTTTCTTTTTCTATTAATTCTTTTCTTCTTTTTACAGTTGAAGCCATTAATAGAGTTCCATGAATATATTGTAATTTGAGGTACCTGGGTGGTGCTGTTGGTTAAGCATCTGACTCTTGGTTTCAGCTCAGGTGATGATCTCAGGATCATGATGAGATCTTGAGCCCTGTGTTGGGCTCCATGCTCAGTGGGGCATCTGCTTAAGACTCTCCCTCCTTCCCTCTGTCCTCCCCTTCTTCCCTCCCCTTGCCCTGCTCATTCTCTCTCTCTCAAATAATTAAATAAATCTTAAAAAATGTATTGTGATTTGTATTGTCTGATTATCAACTCGTTTCTGAAGGTCTTATGATATGGCTTTCGTCTCTAGCATGATTGTGGCACTGTTCTGTCTATAGTCACCTGGGAAAACATACATGTTACACCCAGCAGACTTTTCTTCTCTGTCAGATCTCACAACCTTTAGCTTCTCTGATGTTTTTGTGTTGACCATCTCCTGCTTTAAACTTTATTTCTTTGAGCCTCATGCCATAATAGTGTTCTAATTCTCCTCTGTACCCATAAATCATAGGATGGGGTAAATAAATTATGGCAATTTAAAGGGATAGACTCTATTTTTTGGAAAGATTTAAAAAAATTTATTTGAGAGAGAAAGTACAGGAAGGGGGAGGGACAGAAGGAGAGAGAGAAGCAGATACCTCCCTGAGTGGGGAGTCTGACGTGGGGCTCAGTCTCAGGACTCTGAGATCATGACCTGTGCTGAAAGTCAGGAGCTTAACCAACTGAGCCACCCAAGGTCCCTGGATAGACTTTGTTTTAAAGGGAAAAACCTGGGATGCCTGGGTGGCTCAGTCAGTTAAGCTTCTGCCTTCAGCCTCAGGTCATGATCCCAGAGTCTTGGGATCGAGTCCCGCATTGGGCTCCTTGCTCGGCTGGGAGCCACTTTTCCCTCTGCGTACTGCTCCCCCTGCTCCCTCTCTCCCCACTGACAAATAAACAAATCAAATCTAAAAAACAAACAACAACAACAACAACAAAACCAACAACCCCCCCCCCCCCAGCAACCTAAAAAACCTGATTTCAAAGCATAGTCTTCTGGGAGAAAAAAGCTTCTGGGGGTAGAAAAAAGCCAAAAGTGAAGGAAGAATTACCCTTGGGAAATCAAGTGGTAAAGGGGAAAAGATGAAAAAGGGAGGGGCGTTTGGGTGGCTCAGTGGGTTAAGCCTCTGCCTTTGTCTCAGGTCATGATCTCAGAGTCCTGGGATCCGGCTCCTCTGCTCAGCAGGGAGCCTGCTTCCTCCCCTCTCTCTGCCTGCCTCTCTGCCCACTTGTGATCTGTCTGTCACATAAATAAATGAAATCTTTAAAAAAAAGAAAAAGGGAGAAATTTCATACCCTATTAATGAAAAGAGAATAAAAAACCCGAAAGCCTCGCAACCTCCCCCCACCACTAAAAGTCTGAAAAAACCCTACTAAAGTATGTGGACATTTCTAAGTTGAATAGGAATTAAACTAGGAATCTTCTAAAACGCTGCAATATCATAAAAATGAACAAAAGGAATATTTACAGAGAAATATTTCAGAAAATCAGGAAATGAATTTGCATGCAAATCAACAGAGGAAAATTCCCCTCCTGAAAAATAGCCATGAAGCAAAAGAAAATTTTAAGTCTACACTCCCATAATGAATGAAATATACTGAAAGAAGCATTGGCAGATATGAAAAACCATTTAAAATCGAAAATGTAAAAACAAAAGCAGAAAAGGGCCAAAAAAGAGAGAGAGAGAGAGAAGGAAAAAAAAAGGAAAGAAAGAGAGATAAAAAGAAAAGAGTTAATTAAACTTAGGAAAGAAATGGAAGAAAAAAATTATCTCAGAAATGAAGAATAAATTACAAGATGCACAAGGGAAAATGGACCAAATGAACATTTAATTAAAGGCAGGAAAACAACCAAGGGAAGAGTAATGAGTAAAGAAAAAAGTAAAAAGTAAAAAGACTCAGAAAGTCATAGAAATGGAAGACAGGCAAAGAAAGAATAATATTCATGTTATCTGAGACCCCAAGGAAGAAAAATAAAACAATGGAACAGATCTAATATTTAAAATTGTAATCCAAGAAAGCTTCCAGAAGTAGAAAAAGACTTAAATCAACACATGGAAGGACTCATCTGGCAAAATTAACCCAGAACTATCAATTCTCAGACACAGCCTGGTCCAATAATAGTTCTCAGCAATAAAGATAAAATCCTAAAAAAAAAAAAAGATAAAATCCTCAAGGTCTCTCTCTAAAAAGATCAAATGGCTTAAAAAGACAAAAGAATTAGAGTCGCATCAGACTTTGTTTTTTCTAAAGATTTTATTTATTTACCAGAGAGAGAGAGAACACAACAGGGGTGGGGGTGGGGTGGGTAGGTAGGTGGGTGGGTGAGGAGCTGGTGGAGGGGAGGGAGAGGCAGAGGAAGAGGGAGACACAGACTCCCCACTGAGCAGGGAGCTCTGGCATGGGACTTGAGCTTGATCCCAGGACCCTGGAGATCATGAGCTGAGCTATAGGCAGACACTCAACTGACTGAGCCACCCAGGCAGACACCCCAAGACTAGCACAGACTTTCAAAACCAACATACAAAGCAAGGCAACAATGGGTATTTTTGTATTCCTATATACATCTCTTTCAGCTTTGTGCTGTGAGGCAGTTAAAGTTGCTTAGGAACACTTTGATCCTTTCCAGTCTTGCTTTTATAATTTGGTAGGTGGGTCTGGAGCAGTGTTTAGTGCAGGGCTGGTTAATTTCCCACTACTGAGGCTAGACTTTCCCTGGAGATTGTCCCTAAAGGAGTTTGGCTGGCTTGGCTGGTGGGAATGGGTTCACCCCTCTGGTCTCCATGAGTGCTTCCTCTCCTGATCTTTTGGATGATCCTTTATCTTGTCTTGGATGGTTGGTTCTTCATTATGCATGCACTGATCATTACTCTGCCCAACAGCTTGGGGGGACCCTCTGCAGACTTCTGGGATTCTCTGTACAACTCTCTCTGCTCTAGCATTCTATCCAATGAACTCCAGCTGCTTTGATCCCTCAAACTCTCAGTCCTGTCTCAACTCAGAGCATTCCCTGGCTCTGCCTCAGTCACCCTTCCCGTGCCATGACCTGGAAATCCTCTCAAGGCAGTAAGCCCAGGCAATTGTAGGGCTCACCTCATTTGTTTCCTGTTTCTTGGAGATCACTGTCATTCATCGTCTGATGTCCAGTGTCTTTTTTTTTTTTAAGATTTTTATTTATTTATTTATTTGACAGACAGAGATCACAAGTAGGCAGAGCAGCAGGCAGAGAGAGAGGAGGAAGCAGGCTCCCCGCTGAGCAGAGAGCCGGATCCGGGGCTCGATCCCAGGACCCTGAGATCATGACCTGAGCCAAAGGCAGAGGCTTAACCCACTGAGCCACCCAGGTGCCCCTGATGTCCAGTGTCTTGAAAACCATTGTTTCTTGTATTGTTCTGATGTTCATTTTCTGGTTTGGGGAATTATACTATGGCTATTTAAGATGTTAACATCAGGGACCCTAGGTGAAGGGTACACAGAAATTTTCTGTACCACTTTTGTAACTTTTCTGTAAGTCTAAATTCGAAATAAAAAATTAAAAATGAAGGGTTTCACCCAATACTTTGTTATTTAAAACACTTAGATTCTTTTTATCTTTTTATTTTTAAGTCTATTGCCCATTAGTCTTCCATAAATCTTATAATTGAACATTCTGTTTTTAAATTTCTTTTTATTTATTATATTCAGTTAGCCACTGTATAGGATATAATTAATTTTTGATGTATTTAATGATTCATTAGTTAAGTATAACATCCAGTGCTCATCACAACATGTGCCCTCCTCAATACCCATCATCCTGATATCCCCTCCTGCTTCTCTCCTCCCCTTCTATCCCCCAGGTTGTTTCTGAGGATCCATTGTCTCTCATGATTTATCTCCCTCTCTGATTTCTCCCCCTTTTGATTTCCATCCCTTGCCTATGGTCCTCCATGCTATTGCTTATGTTCCACATATGAGTGAAACCATATGATTAATTGTCTTTCTCTGCTTGACTTATTTCACTTAACATAATCACCTCCAGTTCCATCCATGTCGATGTGAATGGTGGGTATTCATCCATTCTGATGGCTGAGTAATATTCCATTGTATATGTGTACCACATCTTCTTTATCCATTCATCTGTTGAAGAGCATCTCAGCTCCTTCTATAGTTTGCCTTTTGTGGACATTGCTGCTATGAACATTGGGGTGTACATGCCCCTTCTTTTCACTATGTCTGTATCTTTGGGGTAGATATCTAGTAGTGCAATTGCTGGATTGTAGTGTAGCTCTATTCTTAATGTTATTTATCTATCTGTCTATCAGAGAGAGAGAGTGAGGGCACAAGCAGGAGGAGTGGCAGACAGAGGGAGAAACAGATGCCCCGGTGAGCAAGGAGCCTGATGTGGGACTTGATCCCAGGACCCTGCGATCACGATCTGAGTGGAAGGCAGGTGCTTAATAAACTGAGCCACCCAAGTGTCCCTATTCTTAACATCTTGAGGAACCTCTATATTGTTTTCCAGAGTGGCTGTATTCCCACCAGAGCTTGCATTCCCACCAACAGTGTAAGAGGGTTCCCCTTTCTCCACATCCTTGCCAACAAATTTTTAAATTTCTACCTCTGCTCATGTATTCAGAAGAATGTCATTCTTTTTTTTTTTTTTTAAGAAAAATGCCATCCTTAATATAATTTTCTCTTCTACATATTTTGTATGCATCTTCTCACCTTAGACCTAACTCAAACATCACCTGAGCTATGGGGTCTTGAACCCCAGTTGGAAGAGATTTAACTTCATATAAATACTAGAAACACTTTGATTATACATAATGTGGAATGTAAGACTGTAATTTTAATCAGTAAAAGGGGTTCATAAATGAATAATCCCTCTAGTCACTCTTTTATGCATGTTTGGTGTATAGTTGGGCGACTGAGCCCCAGCTGAGTCTTGAGGACGGATTAGATTAGGAAGGCTAGAGAGAAAGAAAGACAGTATCTCATGTAAAGATATTATCATGGGCAAAGACATGGTATGGAAATAAGCATGGCAGAAGCAGGGATAAGGAATGCTGAGGAGAGGACTCTATTGGTTCTATTCCCATCTCTTGAGAAAGGATGTTAGAAGGGAAATTCTGGTTTGGAACAGGAGAGGAGATTTTGGATTCTTCGGTTATGTAACCTTGGAAAGCCACTTGGCTATCTCTGGGCCTCCATGTTCTCTTCTGTAAAACACAAATAATAGAACATACTTCACAGGATATGTGTGGAAAACAGTGTTTAAAATATGAGCTAAAGTGCTTTGGCAACTAACTATGCTATAATGCATGACTTATTTTTCTCAACTTCAGGTTTTATATCTAGAATAAAATGTATGCAAAATGATTTACTTTTTAAAAAATGAGTAAGCTATGGAGTCTTGTTTGAAGACAGGTATTTTCTTGGAGTATCTGATGACAGCTAAGTGCTTGCAAAGATTAAAATTCTCTGTTCTCTGCTCCTTTTCTTCCTTAGTAAATGAAGAGCTAAGAAATCGTAGTGCTCTAGAATACTTGATATTAACCCCATCCCTGACTGAGGACGGCGAGTGTAAGCATCTTAAAAATACTTAGTGTTTCTCTTGGGACAGTAATTCAATTTTGGGTCATCAAGTGTAGTCTTTTTTAGAAGGGTGGGTGAGGCCTCCCCCAGAGTTATTAAAGGTAGGAGGATGACAAGTAACCTTCCTATCGAGGGAAATGCAGTGCAATAGAGCTCTTTGCATTTTGCAGATTAAAAAGAAAACCTGCCCAATACTTATGTTAAATCCTTGGGAATCGAGTTGGAAAATGGAGGTTCTGGAATTAGCCGGTGCACTAAGATGGTGTGGATGTGGATCCCAAGAGCTGAGCATGTAGAACCACACCTCTGTGGTCCAAAGATGGGGTCTCTGGTCAACCCAGGCCTCAGACTATGGGGTTATTTTCTGTTGAAGAGCTATGCCATGTGCCTTATGCTGGGGATTTGGATCAGAGTCAGGAATCATCACCAAGTAGATTAGCATCCCCAGTGACCACAAAGACTCAGTCTTCAACTGTGACTCTGTTACAGCAAGAAGTAATGGCGTCAGTTCATTGAACTGTGCCTGTTCTTTTCTTGCCTGCCTCTGTGGCTAGACCATTTCCTCTGACCCTAAAAGTTTTGGGACAGCATAATTCCAGTGATGTGCTGATAAGTGTTTAACAACTGGGTCTGTGGGAGGAGAAAGCCCTATTTATAGTATTGCCAGTCTTCATGGTATAAATACTCCCACCATGGCAGATTTCAAGGTACCAAGGTGATGTCACAGAATATGCTGTTAGGAAGGGATGTGACACAGCCCACTGTTATGTAGTATTTCTGCCATAGACAGAAATACTGTTTCTAGAAAGACTTCTAGAAAGATTGTTACAAAAGCATTTATGTAATAGTAAAATGCAGTACGATAATTAGGAAGTGATGAGTTTTGAATATTTATTACCTTTGTTTTTAACATACAGTTGACCCTTGGACAGCACAGGGGTAAGGAGCACTATCGCCCTTCCCCCACCCATGCAGTTGAAAATCCACATGTAGGGTGACTCAGTGGGTTAAGTGTCTGTCTTTGGCTCAGGTCATGATTCTGGGGTCCTGGGATTGAGCCCCGCATCAGGCTCCCTGCTCAGGGGAGAGCCTGCTTCTCCCTCTCCCTCTGCCTGCTGCTCTGCTTACTTAAGCTCTCTCTCTATCTCTCTGTCAGATAAATAAATAAAATCTTTTAAAAAAAGAAAATCCACATGTAACTTTTGAATCCCCCAGAACTTAATTACCAGTAGTCCACTGTTGACCAGAAGCCTTACTGATAACATTAACAGCTGATAAACGCACATTTTATATGTTATACATATTATGTACTGTATTCTTCTAATCAGGTAAGTTAAAGGAAAGAAAATGTTATTAAGAATATCATAAGGAAGGGGCGCCTGGGTGGCTCAGTGGGTTAAAGCCTCTGCCTTCAGCTCAGGTCATGATCCTGGGGTCCTGGGATCGAGCCCCGCATCAGGCTCTCTGCTCAGCAGGGAGCCTGCTTCCCCTCCTTCTCTCTCTGCCTGCCTCACTGCCTGCTTGTGATCTCTGTCTGTCATATAAATAAATTTAAAAAATCTTAAAAAAAAGAATATCATAAGGAAGAAAAAATATATTTATAGGACTGTACTGCATTTATTAGGAAAGAATCCACATGGAGGTAGATCTGTGCAGTTCAAACCCATGTTGTTCCAGGCTCAACTGTCATTTACTTCTTAATGTATATAAATTAATTTTGAATAATGGCTATATTTGACAACAGCCTTGAAAAATTCTTGAAAACGTAACAGCCCTCATGAGCTGATGAGAGCTAGCGCCAGCACATCACTGGATAAATCCATGAGGGTTTGGGATGGAACGGACCTCAACATTCAGATAATGGGTTTGAGGTAAAATTGGGAAAATGACAGGTAAAATCGCTTTGTATCCTGGGTTTGTATTCATATAGGTCATACAGTACTGGGTCCCAAAGCCTCCAAACCTGAGACAAAACCACAAAAAAAGGACATGGTTTTGAAGATTTGATGACCCCAGAAGTCTAGATGTACTTTTTCTCAAGTTTTGAGTGTTCAGAATCCCTGAGCATTTGGACAGAGTTGGATTGTTTCCCTCATTGTTTCCCTCATTGGAAACATTGAATGAGGTCTCCTTATTATCGGGAGTTTCTATCCTGTTTATTCAGACTGTTTTTCTATGAAGGAGACATGGCGGTGCATATTTTTGTTATGGCTAATGTCATTGCTTCCTTAGGACAGTGGCCAGAGAGATAAATGAGCTCACTTGACTGAGCGGGGGTCAATGACGTATCTGCTCAAACCCACATGGTTCTGTTCAGTCCTTTTTTCATTCACTCAACAAAGATCTAGAGCCCCTGCTATGTGCCAGCAATTGTATTAGCATCTGAAATATAAAAATGAACAAGATGTGACTTGTGCCTTAAAGGTGCCGGCAGTGTCTCGTGTAATCTCCATATTCACCTTGTATGGGAATGAGCACCCCAGGGAAGCAGATGTAAGTGATGGAAATGTTTTCACAGAAAAGGATCTTGGTTTGGGTCACCACTGTGGTCCTGTTAGAGCACTGTGTTTTAAACATTGGGACTGAAATGTCCTATTGTCTTTGATATCAAACTTCCTTTCATTCTATCACAGTAAAAAAAACCCCACAAACTCTTCTTAAGATGTGACCCTTACACCTTTGTTGGAGTATTTGGAGTATGAATTAAGTTTTTAGAGGTTAGCCAACCAGGTCATGGAGAACTGAGGCAAAGGGGAAGGAGACCAAGGATAAGGGCTCAGTCTGGAGCAGGGAGCCAAGTCTGGGAAAGGCAGACCCATACCAGGTGGTGTTTGGGGGACTTGGATAGTTATGGACCATAGAAGGGTGCTTGTGGGGTGTGAGGTGGATGAGGAGAAAGAATGGAGACACTGGTAATAAATTTGCCCATTTCTCATTGTTGCCTAACCCGATTCTGCCTTTGGTTCATCAGGGCATTATGATGCAGTGATTAAGATCTGCTTTGAAACTTAGGAGATGTGTTCAAAGCCCTGAGTTTTTATTTAATAGACTTCACAGCCTCTGCGAAATCATGAACCTCTTTGAACCTTTATTTCTTCATCCATAAAATGGGAGGAATAACATCAAGGTAAGGATTACTGTAAGAATTAAATGCAAGTGCCTCTATGGGTGGCTTGTATGGTTCCTAATTCATGCTATAAGCTAAATAAATATTTGTTTCATTTCTCTCTAGACATCCCAAAGGGCTGGCATTGAGGCATAGGAAGTAGTCTTGAATTCTGCATCCTACATAGATAGTACCGTCTAGCAGCTATCCGTATAAGTAATTATATGGTTGAAATCAACTGTTCACTTGACGAGGATTGCTGCTCAGTCAAGTGGCTGTTAGCAGAAATGAGTTACCTGCCTTTGCTTCTGCTGAAAAGGACATCTTGACTGTGGTGCCCGTGAGTTTCCTGATTAAATAAACCTACGTGATTATTGTCATTAAACTGCTCCTCTATTTACCGTGGGTGTAAGATGTAGGGAAGCAGATTTGGACTGAGTATAATATAGCAGAGATTTTCTAATTATTACTGTTTTCTAAAAGTACAGTGCACTGAAATAAGTTCAGAGTCCTGGTTGTCTTCAAGAACTCGGGCTTCCACTTACCCAAAATAGAACAGAAAGTTCATTCAAATTACTTTCCAACTATGATGTTTCTTAGGTGGATAATTGGGGATTTATTAAATCTATAGGAGGAGAGTCTAGCTATCTGTTGGAAAGGTCTTCCTGTCAAGTGAAAATTATTATAAATAGCCAATTGCAGCCATCAAGTAATATTTTTGGAATGCTTACAAAGAATCTGGGTTGTCATCTTTGAAATGTGTGAACTTGGTAAGAAAAGGCATTTCTTCACGTGTTAAGAAAAATTTCTGATGTTTCAATAATTTAGCCATGGCTAAACTTTTTTGACTTTGCTTCTGATTTACTTCACTTCTGGGTTCACCCAGAAAGCAGGAATAAGAAGTT
>PISX010032123.1:0-16427 GCA_004024625.1 Mellivora capensis
CATTATTTCACATTCCTACCAGCAATGTATAAGGTTTCTAATTTCTACAATTTTTGAAAATACTACAGTCTAGTTTTTTTATGCCTTCTTTCTGGATAGGAAGCAGTGTCTCACTGTAGTTTTGACTTGCACATTCCTGGTAACTACCACAGTTGAGTATTTCTTCATGTGCTCATTAGCCATTTGTTTTATCTTCTTTGAAGAAATACCTATTCAAGTCTTTGGCCCATTTTTAATGGGTCATTGTCTTATTTACATATTCTAAATCCAAGTCCTTCATAAAATATATAACTTACAAGTATTTTCTACCATTTGTGGGTGTTCTTTTCTCTTTCTTGATGGTATTCCTTTGACCCACAAGTTTTAATTTTGATAAAGTCCAGTCTATTTTTTTCTTTTGCTTTTGGTATCACTTTTAAGAAACCATTATCTAATTCCTTTTCTTGTTAGAATTTCATAGTTTCAGGGGTGCCTGGGTGGCTTGGTCATTAAGTGCCTGCCTTTGGCTCAGGTCACGATCCCAGGGTCCTGGGATCAAGCCCCACGTTGGGCTCCCTGTTCTCCCAGAAGCCTGTTTCTCCCTCTTCTACTCCCCTGCTTGGGTTTCCTCTTTTGCTGTCTGTCAAATAAGTAAATAGAATCTTAAAAAAAAAAAAAATTTATAGTTTCAGTTATTTAAGTATTTGATCCATTTTGAGTTAATGCGTACAGCTGCTACAATGTGGGAAGAAAAGGTTCAGTTGGTTTTTTTTTTCCCAACTGCACTTTTTGTGCACTGAAAAATCAATTGTCCTAGGGGCACCTGGGTGGCTCAGTCAGCTGAGTGTCCAAATCTTGATTTCAGCTCTGGATCAAGCCCCATGCTGGGCTCTGTGCTCAGCATGGAGTCTGCTTTTCCCCTTCCCTTTCCTCACCTCCCTCCCACTCATACATTCTCTTAAATAAATAAATACCCCTAGCACCATCTGTTGAAAAGATTATTCTTTCCCCATCGGGAACTGTTTTGGTATTACTGTTGCAAATCAATTATCTATAAATTTGAGGGTTTATTTCCAGACTCTCAACTCTATTCCACTGATCTGTATGTCTAGCCTTCTGTTAGTACCACAATCTTGATTACTATTGCTTTATAGTAAACATTAAAATTGGGACATGAGTCTTCCAGTTTTCTTCTTTCTCAAGATTATTTTGGCTATTCTGGGTTCCTTTCTATTCTCTGTAGAATGTTTTTATCATGAAAGGGTGTCAAAACACTTTTTCTGTACCTACTGAGGCCATCATGTGGTTTCTGTGTTTTTGTTTCTTTTATCCTTTTTATTTTGAAGTGGGCTCCACATCCAGCCTTCCTCCCCCAGTGTGGGCTTGAACTCTTTACCCTGAGATCAAGAACTAAGCTCAGATCAAGAGTCAGAACCTTAACCACCTGAGCCATCCAGGCATCCCTTTTTTATTTTTCTGGTTTATTAATTTTTCTATGCTGAACAAACATTCTGGGATGAATCCCTCATGGTCACAGTTATAATCCTTTTAATATGTTACTGAATTTTGCCTGCCAGTATTTTTAAGATTTTGGGGTCTGGCTGTAATTTTTAATCAGCTAAAGTATCTTTAACTTAAAGCCCAGTTAAATTCCAAGAATTCGAATCAATAAATCATACCTCTAATTAATCTTAATTTTACTCTTCCCTAAAAGAGTCCTTAGAAATAAACTGGCAATGATTCTAAGTACTTCCTTCCTCTTGCTTTTTTGCACAGAAGTACCAATTATCCAATAATGGCTCTGAGTTTTAATGCTCTCTTTTTTAATGAATTACACATCTTTGCCTGACCCCACACTTAACAAGGTGAAAGAATCCTCTGAAATATGGCCAGGATTTATAAGTATTTTCTCCTCTTACTCTATAGAATGTGGACAGAAGCAATGTCCTAAGGTGTAGCCTTCAGGATGGCCAATTCTAGCACATTAAGCGGCTCCTACTGAAATATCCTCAGAAAGAATAAGCAACTTGCTCAAAGTAGAGCTTGTACTAGAATACAGGTTTTAATTATTTAATTTTGCCCTTTTCTTTACTATATACCATCAACTCTTAAGAACTAAGAACTTGTGGGACGCCTGGGTGGCTCAGTTGGTTGGACGACTGCCTTCGGCTCAGGTCATGATCCCGGAGACCCGGGATCGAGTTCCGCATCAGGCTCCCAGCTCCACGGGGAGTCTGCTTCTCCCTCTGACCTTCTCCTCGCTCATGCTCTCTCACTGCCTCTCTCTCAAATAAAGAAATAAAATCTTAAAAAAAAAAAAAAAAAAAAAGAACTAAGAACTTATAGTCAGACATGATTAGAAGTCTCATTACTTAGCTATGTAAATGTAAGACGGGGAGGTAACTAAAGGCCTGGTTACTTACCATGGTGTTGGTGCTTGGCTGTCCTAGTGTGCTGGTATTACCAAAGGAAAAGCCAGTGTTCTGGGTGGTTGTGGCCTGGCCAAATGGTTTGCTGAAGAGGCTGGTGGTCTGCTGATTCTGTTGTCCAAAGAGACCACCCGGATTTGTTCCAAATCCAGTGGTACCTTTCAGAAAAAAAGAAATAAAGGAAAGTAAAAATAAATGGAGGGAAAAAAACCCAAAACCCTCAAATCTTACTCAGTTACTGCAACAGTCTTATTATTCTTAAATACCTATCTAAGTTACCCTACATTCATTCACTACCCAGAAGATAACCATTACACTTCCCATCCTTTTTCACCTAACCTGGATTTGGTTCAGACTTTAATTCCTACAATAATATTCTGACCCCAACAACTCCTCTTCTGAGTCCAAAACTTTCTATTTTACAAGACACCACACTACACTCAAAATCTGTATGTGTATTTCAACCCTGTTAGACTAAGTTTTTCTTGAGAAGAGGCTTTCTTTTTATAATTCCCACATAGGATACACTGTACTCGATCATGAATACATGGCTAAACTATATCACAAAACACAAGTACTGAAATGAATGTTAAATGCCACTTAAACATGCATTTATCTGTGTATTTGTGGGTGTGTATAAATCTCTCTAAAAGGTCATGAAAAAGTCTAACTTTAGCTTGTTTCTATGGAGGAAAAATGGTAGCTAAGGGAGGGAAAGATGATTAACTTTGGTCACAGATTTTTTCGTCTCATGAACTTTTTATCATATATATGTATTACCTATATAATAGTATTTGTATTAAAGTAATTTAATCATCATCCTAGACTTCCCTCTTTCACATTTCACATCAAAGCAATCTATAGCAAACTCCATCAGTTCTACATACAAACTGGGCCCAAATCTGACATTACCACCACCTCCATCTCCTTAACCAACTCACAATCATCTCCCATGTGAACAAAACATCAGCTTTCCTAAAGGACTTGTTTTCACCCTTGCCCCCTTATAATCTTTTCTTTTTCTTGAGTTTTTGTAGTTTGATACACTATGTTAGTTTCAGGTGTACAATGTAGTGATTCCACAAGTTTCTAGGTTATGCTATGCTCATAAATGTAGCTACCATAATCTACTCTTAACAGAGCAGTCTTCAGATGATCCTTCACTCATAATCACATGACTTCTTTTTCTACAACTTCTAATGGCTTCCCAACGCAAATAAAAATTCAGATCTTGACACTGGCCCACAAAGTTCTATAAAATATAATCCTTATATCCCTCAATACTTCCCCTTAGTCCTTATCTCTTTGGAAAAAATCTCAAGGTTTTCAGACTTATAGCTTCTCTGGCTGGAATGTTCTTCCCCCAAAATCTATAAAGCTTTATTCTTTGCCTTCTTCAGAGAGGTCACTGTTCAAATGCTACCTTATCAAAGTGAGGCCCTTTTTAACTATCTTCATTTAAAATTTCTTTTTCTCTCCATCCCCACATACATATCAGACACTCTATTCCTCCAACATCCCTGAATTTTTTCTCCACAGCATTTACCACAAAATGACAACTATGTTTTAGTTGTCTGTCCCTCCTCAATATGGCTCAATATGGTGCCAAGTGCTTACTAGTTCCAAAGGCTGTTTTGTTCTGACCATATGCAAAGCCTGAATTAGTGGTAGAGGAGCTGAAGAGTCCTGTCGCACTGGAAGTGGCTGGAGAA
Organism: Mellivora capensis; assembly: GCA_004024625.1. Classification (NCBI taxonomy): domain Eukaryota; kingdom Metazoa; phylum Chordata; class Mammalia; order Carnivora; family Mustelidae; genus Mellivora; species Mellivora capensis. Next base: position 4,121 of record PISX010032123.1, read on the forward strand.
GACCCAAACAAGCCAGCTGTGGTACCTGCTCCCACTTGGTTCTGCGGGCCTTTCCGGTTAGCCTGATAATCCTCTAAACGAAGTTCCTAGAGGAAGCAAAAGCATATTTCCTTTCTTAACATGCAGCCAAAAAAATTATTTTGGAAACTAAATACTTAAATTTAGAATTCAATTTCCATGTTCACATAGGAACCATGACTAAAAAACAGAAAATTATAGAACATTAACATAATACCATTACAGAAAAACACTTTCAACAGTGTAGAGTGGACATTAAGATCCATACCATAATCACTAACACCACAGGCCAAAGGACCAACCATATCTTAATTTTAATTTTCTTTTATAAAGAGCAGTACTTCCTTTTAGTAAAATGCTATGTAATAATTTTATCTACTCCCACCCCAAAAGTAAAAATTGGCTGAAAAGATGAAGGATCCTGGGATAGGGTGAGGGGTCTCAGAAAATTAGGGAAAGAAGGGATGAAGTTTAACATTAACAGTTTTGCCTCACAAGTCAGGGTGTTTCTGTAAACTCCAATAAAGCAAGTATAATCTGGGATACAGAGGAAGCAACAGCTACAATCAGGGTTGATATTCAAAATATATAACACACAATCACACAGCAGTAAGAATGAACAAACTGTAACTTCATGCAACACCATGGATAATCCCACAAAGTGGAAAAACAGACTTAAAAGTATGTAATATAAGATTTCATCTATATAAAGTTTGAAATGAGGAAAACATGGTCAGTCATGATAATAGTTACCTTTGGAAGAGGGGGAAAATCATCACTAGGGAGTCAGAGTATATGGGGGACATCAGGAATGCTGGTAATGCACTGTGACTTCATTTGGATCCTGGTTACATGGATATATTCACTTGGTGAAAACTTACTATGTGGTACACTTATGACTTTCCATGAGTTTATTAAAAACATGTGTATCCATGTATACGCACACTGCCCAAGTAATGTGAACAACATAAAATCACAATAGACTGTTTAGTAGAACTACACCAGTATATTCAAGCTGCATATTGCCTTGCCTAAAACAAGATGTGTATAATTACTACATTAATTTAAAAAAGTAACTGGGGGGGCACCTGGGTGGCTCAGTCAGTTAGGCGTCTGCCTTTGGCTCAAGTCATGACCTCAGTGTCCTGGAACTGAGCCCCACATGTTTCCTGTTCATCCAGGAGGAGTCTGCTTCTCTCTCTCCCCCTGCCCCTCCCCTTTCCCTGCCCACTTGTGTTTGCATGCTTGCTCTCTCAAATACATAAATAAAATCTTTAAAAACATGTGACTTATTCACTGTCGGGGTCATGAGTTAAAGCCCCACACTGGGCACAGAGCTTACTTAAAAAACATATGTGTGGGGCGCCTGGGTGGTTCAGTGGGTTAAGCCCCTGCCTTTGGCTCAGGTCCCAGGGTCCTGGGACCAAGCCCCGCATCCAGCTTTCTGCTCAGCGGGGAGCCTGCTTCCCCCTCTCATTCTGCCTGCCTCTCTCCCTACTTGTGATCTCTCTCTCTGTTAAGTAAATAAATAGAATCTTAAAAAAAAAAAAATGTGTGTTAAGTTTTTTACAGAAACCCAGTATGAACTACTTGATCCTAAAAAAAAAATCAAAACATTTTTAAAACCTACTTTCCAATAGAATCAAAAGGTTAGGCGGATATTCTGTAATTGCATTTTACTGACCTCTAGTGACTTGCTTTCATATTCTTTCATAGCAGTAATACACTGGTGCTTGGTACTGATGTTAGTGCTAACTCCAGCTTTAACCATAGTATCTGTACCAGTTGGAGGCTGCAAAGGAAGATAAAGGCAAATCTGAAAGTCTGAAAAAATATTTAAGCCCAAACTCTAAATCCCTACTATCACAGACACTAAACTCTACAGTAACTAGTCCTGTAGGTCTTCCGCTAAACGAGATAGTTTCAAGGGTGCTTAATATACTGCATTTCTGATCTCTCCCCTCCTTACGTCAAAGTTATCTAAATAAATCAACGTTAGCAATAGTTATCACAGATATTAAGCCCCTAACTAAGCCATCTAATTACCTACTAAAATACACTTAAGGGGAAGCTGGGTGGCTCAGTCAGTTAAGTGTCTGCCTTTGGCTCAGGTCATGATCTCAGGGTCCTGGGGCTGAGCCCCATACTGGGCTCCCTACTCAGCGGGGTCTGCTTCTCCCTCTCCCTCTCCCCCAATTTGTGCACACATACTCACTCTCAAATAAATAAAATTGTTAAAATAAATAACGGGCACCTGGGTGGCTCAGTCAGGGTATCTACCTTTGGCTCAGGTCATGATCCCAAGGTCCTAGGATAGAGCCCTGCATTCGCTCCCTGCTCAGCGGGAAGTCTGCTTCTCCCTCTCCCTCCGCCCCTCCCCACTACTCATGCTTTCGCTAACAAATAAAATCTTAAAAAAAAAAAAAATACAATTAAGATTACATGCATAAGAGAAACTATCCAATTTACCCAACATGTACATTTAAACCTGTATTTCTCAGTTCTATCTCCTACTCTGCTCTGAAATGTCTGCTTTATTTATTTAATTTTTTGAAGTGTCTGCTTTATAACTTGTTGCAATTAAGAAATACGGAAGACTGGCTTTTCCCCTACAACTAACTAAAGATTTGTACACGTATTTGTAGATGTATATAACTAAAGATTTCTACATATATTGTCAGTTTTCTCAATTACTATACTTTTTAAGAGAGAACACACAGTATTTTTCACTATTATTTTATTTAATTTTATATTAAATTTAGGGTTCTAAATTCAGTATGCTTCTAAATTCTAAAGTTCAGTTTTGAGGCAGTTGGGTGGCTCAACTGGTTAAGTGTCTGCCTTTGGCTCAAGTCATGATCTGTGAGTCCTGGGATCGAGCCCCACTTCGGGCTCCTGGCTCAGTGGGGAGTTTGCTTCTCGCTCGCTCTCTGCTCCTCCATCCAGCTTGTGCTCTCTCTCTCTGTCTCTCTATCTCAAATAAATAAAATCTTAAAAATAAAGATAAAATAAAAATAAAGTTCAGTTTCTAAATTATGACTTCGCCACCTTGCCTAAGAAATTCTTCATTTCCTAGAGTAAATTTTAACAAGAAGTTAAGCCAAGACCTATTTGTGCCAGATTTTCTTTGGGCTAATTGCCCTCTGGCCTATCCTAAGTATCTCTCAACCAATCACATCAAGTGGTATCTTATATCAAGTAGTATTCCATACATTTTCATTAACAAATCTTCCATTCTAACCCTCTACCACATTCTCTCATAATAGTCAAAGAAAACATCAAACTCTATTCTCCCATTTCATCAAGTTTTATTTTTCATTGGCACATGGAATACGATGCGTTATTCCCTATATCTCCTTAAGAGGCCCTATTCTTTTTTAAGGCTTGATTTTTTAAATGTAAATTCAATTAATTAACATTGTGTATTATTGGTTCCAGAGAAAGAGTTCAGTGATTCATCAGTCTTATATAATACCCAGCTCATTACATCATGTGCCCTCCCTACTGTTCATCATCCAGTTACCCCATCCTCCCACCCCCAACCCCTCCAACAACCCTGTTTGTTTTCTTTGATTAAGAGTCTCCTGGGTGCCTGGGTGGCTCAGTGGGTTAAGCTTCTGCCTTTGGCTCAGGTCATGATCTCATGGTCCTGGGATTGAGTCCCGCATCAGAACTCTCTGCTTGGTGGGGAGCCTGCTTCCTCCTCTCTCTCTCTCTGCCTGCCTTTCTGCCTACTTGTAATCTCTTTCTATCAAATCAACAAATTCTTAAAAAAAAAAAAAAAAAGAAGTCTCTTATGGTTTGTCTCCTTCTCTGATTTTGTCTTGAAAGAGGCCCTATTTTCAGTAACTTTTTTTAGTTTGCCCCCTCATTCCTTTATATATACAAGGAATGATGATCATTCAGAGTCAAGTTATGAATGCAGTAAATACAAGTTCAAGCTCATACCACCTATTGTAATCAACCTGGTGAATATGAATTTGATTGGGTTGAGCATGATTCAAATACACATATTCAAGATTAATGTTTCATGACTTTTCATACCTACTATATAAATATTTAGAGTTTTTGTTCTTAACACTTTCAGGAAGAGTGAGACTAAAAACTACGCATAAGTGGAAAATGGAGAAATTTTACAATTCATCCTTCAAAGAGATATACAAATGGAAGAGTAATATATTCCACAAAGACTAGAAGAAAATACTTACATTAAACTTAATAGTGGTCCCAGAAGGAGCAGCTGTAAAACTACTTGGCCCAAAGAGGGAGCCAGATGTGCTACCAAAAGGATTAGAGGTTGTATTTGTAGTACCAAAGAGTCCCCCACTGCTAGTACTTGTTCCAAAATCTGTAAATTAGAAAGAAAAATTAGATGGCAACAGTTAAGAGTCTAAGAATCTGTAAGATATTTTGAAACTGGGCTGTGGTACCACAGGAGCATTACTTTCACATTCTCAAATTCTCTCTTTCAAATCTCCCTAGCAAGTACCTTCAAACATGTTTCATACAGACACATACATAATTCTAGGCTTCCAACTCTGAAGTGAAATAAAATCTGAATCCCTTTGTCAGCTAAGTGTCTACAAAGTTCTTGCTGGGTAAATGTGGAAGACAAGTGAAAAGAAATGGTACTCTATTTCATCATAAATTTTATCTCATTTCTCCTTTTTTGATAAGACTACATGCTGAATGAACTTGTCTTTCTGAAAACATCACAAGAGACTTCAACAGGGGTCACTGTATATTTTATTTACATACAATAATACAAACACCTAAACAAAACCAAGAAGTTCAAAACACACAAATGATCCTATTAGGGTAACCAAACAGATTATTATGAAATTTTGCCCAGTAAAATTATATGGAAAAATTAGTAGACATATTGATTATTTCTTAGAATAAATCCTCTGACTGCCTTACTTTTCCAATAAAGCTGAATTTCAAAAAATTACATAAAGTGAATTTAACTGTTATCCAGGAACATATTTTTCAAAGAGAGATATTACTTCTCAAGAAGTTATACATAAGATGCAGAAATGTCAGTAAGCAATAACGTTAGCTGCCAGTATTTAATAGTAAATTATACCCTAATCACCAATTTAAGAGGAGTCTGATTTCATACTGGCAAACTGCTATTTCTTTTCTAAAAACATGTCCTAATGTATGGTTTCAAGTAAACAGTCACATCTCTTTTGAATTAGCAAGTTAGACTGCATTTTACATTGTCATGGTTAAATATTTCAATACCCCACAACTTTCCCTCTGTGAAACAGCGATAGCTGGCTAACATTCATTCTGCTATACTTTTGCTCTGGGAATGCATCAACTCACAGGGAACACCTGTTCAACTAGTAGTGGTTACCTCAAAGTACTGTGTGAATTATCCCCAGACCACATTTAGACATGAAGCAATCAATTAAAAACATCTGCTATATGGATAGCTCAGTCGGTTAAGTGTCCGACTCTTGACTTCAGCTCAGGTCTTGATCTCAGGGTCGTGAGTTCAAGCCCCATGCCGGGCTCCATGAGCCTACTTAAACAAAACATCTGCCATGGATGAGGAATGGAAGAGCAACCATATCACATCTAGTATGTTATTCCGGCTTTAGTCTCTTACACCCAATGTGAAACAGAGGCAAGAAGAAGGTGCTCCTGCAGCACCTTCCAAAATGAAGGAATATGTGCATTCCTCCTTGAATTTCTCCTGTCTTAACACCTATGACATTACTCTGGCCTGGCTTTTCATCCAATCTCTGGTCATTCTATGTCAGGAGACTCTTCCTCTGCATATCCCTTGAATACTAGTGGTCTTAGATTTTCAATCTTGGAGCAATGTAGCCCCCTCCTTTCCAGCCTATTAAACTTTTCAATACATTCTGAGGTTTTCCTCTCCCCAATGTTTTTGCCACCTGGTGGAGAAAGGGGGTAAATGAACACAGGGAAAAGAAAAAGAGGGAGTACATTCAATAAGCAAATCAAATTATTAGATGCAAAAGTCCAATGATGTCTTACTTACTTCCAAAGCCAGTTGGTTTATTTTGCGCAAAGGCATTGTTCTGGGATGAGAAGAGACTGGTCCCTGTACCTGTAGTTCCAAACAAGCTATTTGATGTTCCTGTTGATGTGCCAAACCCAAAGCCAGTGCTTGTGGAGGTGGCTGGCTGACTAAATGAATTAGTACCAAATAATCCTCCTGGCAAGATGGAGAGGAAAAATCAGTTAAATATATGGACTGGAACCACTAAATGAAGTCCTATACCAGCTAAGAATAAACCAACCGTATTCCAAGTAAAATCCCTACCTGGTTTGGTCTGTGAATTTCCAAAGAGGCCTCCAGTGTTGTTGCTAGAACCAAATGCAGATGTTCCAAATGCTCCTCCACTAGTAGTGCCAAAGCCAGTGTCTGAAAAAGGAAAATCCAGAGTCAAAATAAAATCTAAATCAGGTGACCCTCTTAGTATTTCTTAATATTCTGTGTTTGAACAGGATAACTGGTCTAATCTGAAAATTATTTTTTCAAAGTTCCATCAGACTACAAATTACAGTTAAAATTAAGCCAAACATTTTATTCATTGTCCCAGGAGAAAAAAACAAAGTAAAGAGGTGTGACTTTTCAATAAAGTTACAGATGTCAACAGGTTTAAAAAAAAAAGAGTGCCAAGGTAACTAATGATCTCGAGCTACAGACAAAAGCAAAGCCATCAAACTTAAAGTGTTAAATTCTCTCTAGGCATTATATATTCCAGAGTCTCTGGGATGAATGATCCTTACTTAGGGGAGTGCATGAGAAAGACCTGGAAAGGTTTTTCAGAATACACATGTTCAAGTTCCAATCAAGATTCTAATTCCATAGTTCAATGACAGGAAATACATTCTTTGAAAACAACAAAACAAAACAAAGAAGGGGCCCCTGGGTGGCTCAGTCCCTTAAGCGTCTGGCTTCAGCTCAAGTCATGATCTCAGAGTCCTGGGATCAAGCTTCTTGTCAGACTCCCTGTTCAGTGGGGAGTCTGCTTCTCCCTCTCCCCTCTGTCCCTACCCCACCCCTTGTGCCTTCTCTCTAATAAAATCTTGAAAAGAAAAGAAAAAAAAAGATTATCTCTCTGCCCCTCCCCCAACTCCCAAGGCTCATGCACATGCTCTCTTAAAAAAATATATATATATATATATATATGAAATATATATATATATATCAAGTACCTTCTATGAATGATCAAAAAACCATGAAAACTCCAAACTTATTTCTATTTCTTATAAAATTCTAACAAGATCTTATCCAGTTGTTTATCAAAGAGAATTTGTTATAAGACCAAAGTATGAATAAAATTTGTATCTAAACTATCAGAATGATTTTTTTCTTTTTAAAAATTTATTCAAGTATAAGTAAGTGTTACATTATTTCAGTTTCATTGGTTTCAGAATCTGTATTTAAGAGTCTGTTACTTCATATCTTTTTTCTTTGTTCATTTGTTTTCTTTCTGAATTCCACATATGAGTGTAGGTCTTTCTCTCACTTATTTCACTTAGGATTATACCCCCTAGATCCATCCATGTTGATACAAACGTTAAGATCTCAGTCTTGGGGCACCTGGGTGGCTCCGTGGGTTAAGGCTTCTGCCTTCGGCTCAGGTCATGATCTCAGGGTCCTGGGATCAAGCCCCGCATCAGGCTCTCTGCTCAGCGGGGAGCCTGCTTCCTCCTCTTTCTCTCTCTCTCTGCCTGCCTCTTTGCCTACTTGTGATCTGTCAAATAAATAAATAAAAGCCTTAAAAAAAAAAGACCTCGGTCTTTATGATTAATATTCCACTGTTTATATACCACATCTTTATCCATTCATCAGTCCATGGACACTTGGGTTGTTCCCATACCTTACCAATAATGCTGTAATAAACATAGGGATGCACATTTCTTTTTGAATTAGTATTTTGGTTTTCTTTGGGTAAATACCCAGTAGTGGAATTACTAGATTGTATGCTGATTCTATTTTTAATTTTCTGAGGAACCTCCACACTATTTTCCACAGTGGCTGCACCAGTTTGCATTTCCACCAACAGCAGGCAAGGAGGGGTTCCTTTTGCTCCACACCCTCGCCAGCACTTGTTATTTCCTGTGTTTTTTATTTCAGCCACCAGAATGGATTTGGTCTTAGAGTTTCTCCCCTTGTTTTGTAAAACTTACTCTGCCCAAATGTTGAAGTTGTGCCAAAGCCACCAGTGCCACCCCCAAAGGGTGTTCCAAATGACTTATTAAACATCTTCAAAATGAGTCTTTGCTTCAGCAAGCTGAAAGAAGAAAAAATTATCACCTTTTAAGGACCACAGAATACAAACTAATTCTTTCAGAAAATGTCACTGTACAAGTTTAGTCCCATCCAAACTACAGCATAATGTTCACTCTCATTCAATATCCTAAAACTCTATATAATAAAAGGCCTTCTAAAATTGAGCTGAATTACTGGTACCATAATTTAAGGTTAAACTTCAGATCTCACCAACAATCATCCCTTTAAAACAATGTTTTTGGTTTTTTTAACTTTTTTAAGTTCCCTTCTAATGAAGATTTTGGGTCCACTATGCCAGACATAGGAGGTTATCCACAATACTGATTAAAAATTATAATGATATTCTGCTATCACAACCACCTGAGAAGGTAAAATTGTTGTCAGGCTGTATTTTTGCATTATAAAAAGTTTTTCTGCCCTATTTGGGGGAGGGGGTATATAAAATGCTCTAATGGTAAATGTTTTTTAAACTATGTATGTCCCTCTTCCCATCTCCAAATCCGAGATTCTAGTGCCCTGACATTCTCTTTGAAATAACTTTTTAAGACCATTCTTTATGGTCCCCTACTTACCTATCTTTGTCTGGGAACATTACAGAAAATCTTTGGTGAAAATCCCCCAACTCATATGAATGAGTCCTCTCCAGTATCGAAACTATGCACTTAATAAGTTGGACCCAAGTGTTCCAACAAATACAAAAGTTTATGCCCCTCCCCAGATTTACATAAAAGACAAGTTAAAGATAGTCTATTCAAAAGTAAACTGTCCACCTGTACCCCTGAAACAAATCATACATTATATGTTAATTTAAAAAAAGTAAACACTGTCCCTGATAAATTTTCCTTAAACTTAAGGTTATCTACTACCTCTTATCAGTCAGCAAACAAGAAAATACTGAGTAAACTTTGTACTTTTAATATAAAAATCTCAGAAAATAACCGATCATGCTTATCTGGATTTTGTAATAGGCAGGATGATTTTTCCATTATATAAACATGATGGAACAGTTTTTTTCTTCAAATAAAATCATACCCCATTCATATAATAGAATTAAGCACTTGGAGGTGCTTCCCACAATATTCTAGTTATCCTTTAGTGCTTTCAGTCATTCTAATAACCAAAACATTTTGTGCAACATTGGAAAAGATGAAGCTGTCCCTAAATACCTAACAGTTTTACAAAAATCAACATTCTGTCCACTAAACTCCCCTAGGAAAAAACTCCAACACTTAGTTCTTTATCCCAACATCTGGGAATTTACTAATTCCAATTAAACAAAGCTCACTGAAACCAGTAGTTCAAGAGAGCCAAATCAGATTTAGCAAGCTTTTCAAAATAAACACCCCTCCCCCAGACCCCATTCTAGAGATGAGGACCAAATTAATTAATGTCCAGGGTTGGGATGTAGACATTTGTATTTTGAAAGGCTCTTCAAGTGACTCTAATGCATTCTCCTGGCACCAGAGGCTATATTTCACGTAATCATCATTTCTCTTTTAGTAATGAGATCTGCTTGGAGTTTCCTGCCTTGTCAACTTAACAGGTGTCTTGAAGTACAGATTGAGCCTTTCCCCTATTAACTGGCAACTTTCCTTTCCAGGAAAAATATTCTTGGAAGTACTTAGCAGAAATCTAGACCTCTATGGTCTACCTATGTATTTGTTTTTCAATAGCTCATTTGGAATTGACAGTTGTGCTAGGGGTCAGATGTCTAGACAATTTCATTTTGACTGCACTCTCTCTCATACTGCTGTCTTGAGCAACAGCCCTATCACATCCACTTCACTCTCTGTTGACTACATTTTTTGACCCATCAGCAGCAGAGCAGAAACTGTAAGGAGTAACAGTTATTACAATAAATTTGCCATCCATTTTCTTATTCATCCCCACAACCAGCAATCTGTTCATGTACATCTGACATCTATACAGCAGATGTGTCAGGATTCAGAAGCTAAGTAATAGTTTTTTTCTCTGTGACATTCACCCTTAAAGATTTTAGTGTTAATTTGGGAACTAGGTTCTACAGACCAAATCCATAGCTCCTAACAATCAAAATTTGCTTTTTAAAATTCTTATCCTAACAGGGGCACTTGGGTGGCACAGTCAATTGAGCATCCAACTCTTGATTTAGGCTCAGGTCATGATCTCATGAGTCATGAGACTGAACCCACACTGGGCTCCCCAGTCAGCGGGGAGTCAGCCTGAGATTCTCTCTTTCCTTCTCCCTCTGCCCCTTCCACTGCTCCCTCTAGGGCACACACTAAGATACATAAATAAGTCTTATTTTTAAAAAACCTTATCCTGGAGCGCCTGGGTGGCTCACTTGGTTAAGTGTCTGACTCTTGATTTCAGCTCAGGTTATGATCTCAGAATCATGAGGTCAAGCCCCTCTTTGGGCTCTGTGCTCATCTCACAGTCTGCTTATCCCTCTCCTCCTCCCCTGCTCATGCTCTCTTACTCTCTCAAATTAAAAAAATCTTAAAAAACATAAATTTAAAAATCTTATCCTAACATAAAAACCTAACATCACATATATTTCATAAGGGATTTTAAACAGTAATAAAATATCCTAGGAAACACCTAATAGTTTATAAGCTTTTATACATTATCTCAACAATCCTAAAATGATGTTATTATGCATCACTATCTGTATTTTAAGGATGAGAAAAGAGGATCAAGTGTTTACCGAGCCTCCCAAGGTCAAAGAAGTAGTAAGTGGTAGAGCCCCAGTTTAATCTATCTGCTGACTTCCCATGGACACCCTCAAGCCTAGGAGGGAACATACTAAACAACAAACAAAGAACATATTCAGTATTAAAGAAATTCATTGCATCTGTTCCAGACCTAAGGGACAACGTGGGGACCAAATCCAATTTGGACTCTTGGGGAAAAAAGGTTCTCACTCAAGTTCAGCCTATCTTTTTGGGGGTTCTGGCCATGATGGGCTTGGCTCAGTCTCAAGCCTGAGCATGCTGGGATTTAAGTTTTTGTTTTTTTTTTTTAATTATCACCATGGAAACAAACCAAGATTTTGGAAACAGCTTCACGATTTTTATCATAACTGCTAGAAATTGAAGAATGGCTAATGCAGTTAACCTTTTGACCTTTAAACAAATCATTTTCTTGACTATGCTATGAAATGTCAGTGACTCAATGGAAGATGTCCCATTCTCTACACTTTCCCCTCCTAAACCTACTAATTCATTCTTCAAAACTTAGCCCAGGGGATGCCTGGATGGCTCAGTCGGTTGAGCATCCATCTCTTGGCTTCGGTTCAAGTCCTAATCTCAGACTCCACACTCAGAGCACAGTCAGCCTGAGATTCTCTCTCTCTCTCCCTCTGGTCCTTCCCCTCTCATGTGTGCACGTGTGCTTTCTCTCTCTCAAATAAAATCTTAAAAAACAAAAATCCTAGCTCAAGCTCAAATGTCATCCCTTCCATAAGCCTTCATAGCTCTCTCTAGCAATTAGTCAAGTCATTCCTCCAAGCTTACACAGCACATGATGATATGTTTATAAATATTCATCCTGACTCTGACTCTTTATGGTGGACAGTGTGATAATACCAACCACACAGATCTCCCTGTAAGAGAGAAGGATCTGTAGTCCCAGCTGGTGCAAAGTACTACCGAAAAGATAACCCTCAGCTACTGATCCTTTTCAGAACTGCCTCCACTGAAAAACTGCCTTACTCAGTGTCATATCCTCTTCCAAGGATAGCCCACATGCAAAATGAGGCCCCTTCACTCCAACTTAAGCTAATTCTAAAGGATGCTTCCAGCTTCACATTCTCCACAGGATTGCTGAGGCCGTCATTAAAATAATATCACAACTCGGGGCGCCTGGGTTGGCTCAGTGGGTTAAAGCCTCTGCCTTCTGCTCAGGTCATGAGCCCAGAGTCCTGGGATTGAGGCCTGCATCAGGCTCTCTGCCCAGCAGGAAGCCTGCTTCCTCCTCCCTCTCTGCCTGTCTCTCTGTCTACTTGTGATCTCTGTCAAATAAAGTCTT
>PISX010032124.1:0-16540 GCA_004024625.1 Mellivora capensis
ACAATACCTTAGATTTGGCTGTATTTCATTTATTTCTGCTCTCATCTTTATTATTATCTTCCTTTCACTAACTTTAGACTTTGTTCTTTTTCTATTCCTTTAGGGGTAAGGGTAGATGCTTGCTTCTTGTGGTAGACCTGTCTCACTCTAAAATTCTGTCATAGAACTGCTTTTGCTGTGTCTTTTAGATTTTGGACTGTTGTTTTTACCTTTCATTTGTCTCAAGGCATATTTTGATTTCATCTTCGATATTTTTCATTGACCTGTGGGTTTTTCAGTAGCTTGGTTAGCCTCCATGTGTTTGTGTTTCTTCCAGTTTTCTTCTTGTGATTGATTTTTAGTTTCATACCATTGGGGTTTGAAAGATGTTTTTATATGCTTTTAATTCTTAAATTTATTAAGACTTGGTTTGTGGCTTAATATGCGATCTATCCTGGAAAATGTTCCATGTGGACATGAAAAGAATGTGTACTCTGCTGCCTTGGGATGTTATATCCTATAAATATCTGTGAAGTTCATCTGGTCTAATGGGTCATTTAGGCCAGTGTTTCCTTACTGATAATTCTGTCTAAATGATCTATCCATTGGTGTAAGTGGAGTGTTAAAGTCCCCTGCTGTTAACTGTATTACTGTCAGTTTCTCCCTTTATGTTTGCTAGTATTTGCTTTATATGTTTAGGAGCCCCATGTTGGGTACATAGATATTTATCTTCTTGTTGGAGTGATCCCTTTATGAATATATAATGTTTTTGTCTCTTATTAGACTTCGCTTTTTTTTTAAGATTGATTTTATTTATTTGTTTGTTTGTTTGTTGGGGGGAGGGGCACAAGCAGGGGTAGGGGCAGAGGTGGGAGAGAAGCGGGCTTCCCATGGAACAGGGAGCCTGATGCAGGGCTTGATCCTGGGATCAGAGATTATGACCTGAGCCAAAGAAGGCAGACACTTAACTGACTGAGCTACCCAGGTGCCCCTACAGTCTTTGTTTTAAAATCTGTTTTGTATGATGTGAATATTACTACTTTAGCTTTCTTTTCATTTCCACTTGCATGGAATATCTTTTTCTATCCCCTCATTTTCAGTGTGTGCATGTCTTTAGATCTGAAGTGAGTCTCTTATAGGCAACATATATCCTTTTTTTTTTTTACTCCATTCAACCACTCTGTGTCTTTTGATTGGAGCATTTAGTCCATTTACTTTTAAAGTAATTTTTGATAGATATGTACTTATTGCCATTTTGTTGATTGTTTTCTAGTTGTTTCTATAGTTCTGGTTCCTTCTTTTGTTCTCTTCCCTTGTAACTTGGTGACTTTCCTTAATGTTATGTTTATATTTCTTTCTCCTTATGTTTTGCATATCTATCAGAGCTATTTGGTTTGTAGTTACCATGAGGTTCATATACAAGATCCTATCCTATATATTATAGGAGTCTATTTTAAGTTGATGGTTAAAGTTAAGTTGAAGTTCAAGCACATTCTAAAAGCACTACATTTTTAATCCCTCCCCTCCATGTTTTATGTTTTTGACATTATATTCTACATATTATTTTTTGTATTCCTTGCCTGATATTTATAGCTCTAGATGATTTTACTACTTTTGCCATTTTCTTTTCCATTTAAAGAAATCTCTAACATTTCTTATAAGGCCAGTTTGGTGTTGATAAACTCCGTTAGCTTTTGCTTTTCTGCAAAACTCTTTTATCTCTCCTTCTATACTGAATAATAATCTTGCTGGGTAGAATATTCTTGGTTGTAAATATTTCCCTTTTAGCACTCTCAATATATCCTACCACTCTCTTCTGGCTTACAAAGTTTCTGCTGAAAAATCAGCTCATGATCTTATGGGGGTTCCCATGTCCATAACTAGTTGTTTCTCTCTTGTTGCTTTTAAGATCCTCTCTTTAACTGTTGACACATTGAATATAATGTGTCTTGGTGTGGATCTCTTTGAGTTCCTCTTATTTGGGGCTCTGTGTGCTTCCTGGAGTTGGATGTCTTTTCCTTCATCAAGTTAGGGAAGTTTTTAGCCATTATTTTTTTTCAAATAGGTTTTTTGTCCTTTTCTGTCTTTTTTTTCTTTTTCTACGAGCCCCATAATATGAATATTAGTATACGTAATGATGCCCCAGAGGTCCCTTAAACTGTGTTGATTTTTTTCATTCCTTTTTCTTTTTGCTATTCCAGTTGGGTAATTTCCACTTACCTTGTCATTATCACTGATTGATTCTTCTGTACCCTCAAATCTGCTGTTGATTCCCTCTAATGTATTTTTCATTTCAGTTATTGTACTCTTCAGCCCCATTTGGTTCCTTTTTATATTTTCTAGACAATTTACTTTTTTTAGCCTCATCCAAAGCAAAAATATATAAAATCACAGATTTGATGAGCCAGTTATTTGTCTAGTACACACTCAAATAAATACATAACTGTTAAAATTCTTGAGAAACTTAGTCCATGTTCAAGCCCAAAAATCATCTTTCTCACATACCACCAGTGGTAAATGTCACATGCTGGAAACCTTGTAACAGGTGTTTCATTTAGTCTACAAATAACTTACTGCGTGGCCACTATATGCAAGACCCATTTCTAGAGAGAGAAATTAAATCCTAGTGGGGAAGAGAGGCATTGCATGCACAATTTAGTTGATTAACCTCAGCCAGGGTAAGTCCTGTGAAGAAGCAAAGGGTTCTATGAGTAGATATAAGGAGAATACTGTTTCCGGAGAGGGAAAGAGTTTCTCAGTGGAAGGCCAGAAGTCAGTGTTAACCTTCCTTAGAGGTCACATCCTAGTTGTTTATGTAAAATCGTTAAGGAATGATCATTTCTGCATTAGTTAAGGCTCACCATTCCCCATAACCTGGGGAGAAAAATAAGAAACAAAGGGAGGTAACACTTGTCTGTCATATGACAAACCCAGGGCCAGGCCCTTCACATGTGTTACCTCAGTAAACCCACATTCTGAGGACTATCCTCCAAAGTTCCCAGATGACGAACCAAAGTCTTCGGCAAGGAGAGTAGATAACTTGACCATGGGCACACAGCTCTTAAATACCAGAGCCAGGGACACCTGGGTGGCTCAGTTGGTTAAATACCAGAGCCAAATTTGAACTCAGGTTTGCCTGACTCTGTATGCTTTGATTTTTTTCCCCCCTCTGTCATGTTTCTGCTCTTGCTGCTGTTTTACCTACTAGGTCATAGTTTTATCTGGATTGTTTTCTGCGTTATTACAGTGTGGCAGCCATGACATTTTAGAAAGGTCAAGAAGCAAACCATATGCTTAATAGTTTTGATTTCCAGTTTTTCCTATGTTAGAAAGGTTGACTGATGCTCTGTGATATTAAGGGTTGCCAGGGAGTTTGAATACTCTCTGTCTCTATTATCTAGGTTTAGTGATTGCCACCAATGACTTACAGCGGCAGCTATGAAATGAATAAGAGTCGAAGTCTTTTATCTTCGTCCATTAGCTCTTTGACTATGGGTGGTCCATCTGAACTCCACATTGAGTTACATTTTAATACCAAAAAACACTCGTCAGGTTGAAGGATGACATGAGATGGGATAGGAGGGAGGGATGGAGGGATGGGTAGGATAGATTGGTTTTAACTTCATAGCGAATTAAGTTCACAGTTGCTAGCTATCCAGGTTATCTTGTGCTCCTGCTCAGATTTCTTGTTAGTCATTTGAAAATGATGGGGTTTTCCAGGTTATAGCAAACTCATAAAAAGAAAATGCACATTTAAAAATTAAAACATGCTAATTCTTTGAAAAAAAAAAACTAATTCTCAAACTAGTTCTTTGAATATGGAGATTGTGGTAAGCAGATAGTAATTCTTAGAAGTTCTGAGTTCCCTGCTCTACTGATCCCTAGCTAAGAAATGCCAAATGCTGCCAGGAACAATATAATAAACACGGTCACTGTTGGAAGGAAACAAACAAGGCTTCATGGTTACATTATCCCATGTATGGTGGCCTCTCTCAGCTTGTCGTCATTGATTTCTATGAATTAAATACCCAGTAGCTGAGAAACTAACAGTGAAACCATCCTTTGTGGCTGAGTGGTCTGTGAACAAATGTCTTTAAAATGTCACTGAGTGTCTTGCCAATTTTCCCGTTGGTTATTCTGTTGGTGTTTCCCCTTCTTTGAGTGCTCTCTAAAATGACATCAGTAAAATGAAGTCCTTAACAGACTGACCTGAACACCAAGGCGCCCCAGCCCTAGCCTGTGAGTGGAAACCCGTCACCTCGGGTTAGGTCAGAACACGTGTATGGAAACCAGGGCACTTCGCTGGGCCTTGAGATTTCTTATCTCTTCTTGGATGCTTTCCTAGGCCTTTTTTTTTTTCTTTTCTTTTCTTTTCTTTAAAGAACCAACCAAATAGGAATATCTTTAAAGAAGCATTTTCTTGAGTAAGGAAATACCCAAGATGGTACTTAGGAAAAGAACTGATCTTGGTTGAATAATGCATGAGGGTAGTTCTAAGAATGAATGAGTGCTTTTTAAGGTAATCAATGTTGATTTCTCTTATCCTTAATATTTTAAAAGATTTTATTTATTTATTTATTTATTTATTTCTTATTTGTCAGAGAGAGAAGCAAGGGGAGCCACAGGTAGAGGAAGAAGCAGGCTCCTCACCAAGCAAGGAGCCCCATGTGGGAGTTGATCCCTAGAACCCTGAGATCCCGACCCCAACAGAAGGCATATGCTTAAGCAACTGAGCCACCCAGGGGTCCCATTATTTCTCTTATTCTTTTTTTTTTAGATTTTATTTATTTATTTGAGAGAGAGAGAGATCACAAGTAGGCAGAGAGTCAGGCTTAGAGACGGGGGAAGCAGGCTCCCCGCTGAGCAGAGAGCCCGATGCGGGGCTCGATCCCAGGATCCTGGGATCATGACCTGAGCCGAAGGCAGAGGCTTTAACCCACTGAGCCACCCAGGCACCCCTCTCTTATTCTTAATACATATCTTACTTTAACATGAATTTGAAAAATACATTTGTTTTTGTGATGTGTACTGAGAAGCCGGCGTCAGGCGTGGCCCTTGCCTGTCAGGGCAGCTCTGCGGGACTCCAGCATTCCAACCCAGGGCCACTCCAGTCTAGCACCCTGGGGCTGCCTGTTTTGTGGTCTTCTCTGCAAACTAGATTTTCTCTTAGTAGGACCCTTCCTGCCAATTCTGCCATCATGTTCTTCCCTCCAGCTACCCAAGTCATCGCTTCCCTTTTACTGACAGTTACTGGTCTGTGACCTCTCCCTATGGTCTTATCCCTCTTCTGAGCAACCTGCTTCCCCCTCTCCGGCTCCCCCAATTTCTGTTAGTCCTTTCTACTCTGTCCTTTGGAATCCCTGTTCTGAGCCACAGGTTGCCCCCCTTCACTGAACTTTTCCTCGAAGTCTCCTTCAGGCCCTTTTCTGTCAATGTTCTATTCCCCTGAGAAGAGAACTGGGATTTTCTTGGCCATCTGGTGCTGAGGGTACCATTCTGCCAAAGCCTCCCAGCTCCTTTTTGCCATCCTCTCCCCCTTCTATCTCCCCTGTCTTCATTACATCACCTGTCACATAGAGAACCAGTGATTTTGGTTTTCGGGGGGGGGGGGGGGGTTTGGTGTTTTGTTTTTTTTTTTTAAACATAGAGCTTTTGTGTAAGCATAGCCACTTTCTTAAAGTTACTCCAGAGTAAGAAGAACTGTTGTTGATGGGAGTGCTTTGCACGGAGGAGGAAATAGCAGATTGGGGGTCCTGACTGGCTTCGCTGCATCATTCAGCTTACCGTCTTCCTATCCCCTAGCCTGTGCTGAAGCATTTGGGACCTTCTGATGGACTTGTGTCCTCTGCTCACTCCTCAAGGGCACCCACTGTACCTTGGGGCTCATCATTTCACGGGTGTTTCAACCACTAAAAATAATGCTCCACTCACAGGCAGAAATAAGGGCAACAAGAGCCCACAAGCTTTTTGACACTTGCCATCTGGGTTTCTGTCCTCTCCTCTGGGTCCTCTCTCCCTTGGTCTCAGACCTGGTCCCGTGCATAGTTCCTTCCCCTTCTATCCCCCACAGTCCTTAAGCCCAGTCTGTTCCCATTCTCCCAACCCAACATTCAGCCACATCTCCACTTGATTGAGTTGAGTGAAGCTATCCAAAGTGAGTTCCTCTGTGCCTTCGTTCAGCTCAGAAATCTCTCCTTATCTTCCCCTTCTCTCTTCCTTCTCTCCACTTTCTTTTTTTGTTTTTTTTTAAGATTTATTTATTTTAGAGAGAGAGAGAGCACAAGTGAGGCAGGAGAAGGAGGGCAAGAGAGAGAATCCGGGTTCAAGACCCTGGGATGGTGACCTGAGCCAAAATCAAGAGTTGGGTGCTTGACAGACTGAACCACCCAAGGACCCCCTTTCTCTCCCCTTTCTCTCCCTTTTCAAAGAAGGCTGCATTCTCCCCCTTACAAGACAAGTCCTTTGACTTGTGTTCTTGATGCACCTGCTTCTGGACTCTCCCACCATGTGTTACCGCCTTCTGATTTGCCATTTCAGAATCTCCCTGTCCACGGGCTTCATGACTCCAGCCTAGAAAAGACTTCACTCCCCCTTTTATGCCCTCAGTCTTTCTCCTTCCCTTCATGACCAAACTTCTAAAAAGAACAGGATCTCTACACATGGCCTCCACTTCTTTACCATGTGCCATTCCTTAAATCCTTCCATTGATAAAAAATGACCGATAATATTTACCAGGCACTTGCTATGAGCTATGTTGAGTGCCTTAAAATACATAATTTCGAGGCACCTGGGTGGCTTAGTTGTTAAGCATCTGCCTTCAGCTCAGGTCATGATCCTGGGGTCCTGGGATTGAGCTCCACATAGGGCTCTCTGCTCAGCAGGAAGCCTGCTTCTCCCTCTCCCACTCCCGCTGCTTCTGTTCCCTCTCTCGCTGTGTCTCTCTCTGTTAATAAATAAAATTTCAAAATTATATATGTAATTATATATATATATAATTTCAAAATTATATATATGTATATATATATAATTTCACTTAAGTCTCAGAATAACCTTACGGGATACTGTTGTCCCCCATTTTACAGGTAAGAAAACTGAGATCTGAAAAGGTTAAGTAGTACAGAGTACCACAGCTAATGAGTGATGAGGAGAGGCTCTGAACACAGGCGTATCTGACTGCGCCATCCTCCTCGCACTCCATCTGCTGCCTTCTGAGCAGATAAGGACCATTGCTCCGTTCTCCTCTTGCTCAGTGTCTTCGGTATCTGAATCTTGTGACCACCGGTTCCATTACACCCTCCCTGCCCTTGCTGTCGGTGAAGAGCACCCTGCCTTTATCTCTGTTACCGGCTCTTCTTCTTTCTCTCCCAGACCTAGACGTTCCCAGAGACTTTCTGTCTAGATCAGATGCAGATGGGCTCCAGAGCCCTGTTTCAGTTCTCTGATGGAATGACACCCCACCAACCGTCTCACAGACACGCCGCCTTCATCAGACCCCCAAACCAGCAATTCCTCTCACACCATGTCCTGTTAATGGAACCCACATCCCCCCAGTTACCCAGCTAGGTCCCTAAAGTCATTTGGGATTGTCCTCATCCTTCTCATATATCCAAGTCCTGTAGACCCTGTCTCCACAGGATCCCTCGGACCTGGACCTCTATCACCTCAGTTTGGTCCTTAACAGTCAGCCTAAAGCGGTAACGCGGCAGCCTGCTTTCCTGCCTCCTGCCTGTTCATGGATTTAGCATAAGTTCATCTTCCTATTGTCACCCCTTTGCAAAAACTTGTGAAAGCTGGTGTAGGATCTTTGGCTCTCAGGACCTTTTAAAGAAGCCCCACCTCTCTTGTGGCCTCGGCATATATTCCGCTCCAAGATGTAACTGTATGTTCATGAAAATGACCTACCTTTGGACCCCAAAATTCAGCCCTGCCTCCTCGCCAGCTCTGTGACTGAAGGCAGGTCATCAACCTGGAGCTTCATGTCTTTATCCAGAAAAGGGAGAGGCCAGGTTAAGAAAGCACATCCGTGGCCTTCATACCTCCCACACCCGGAGAGTTCAGGAGTTACCATCCTTTCTTGCTCCCACACTCAGTTTCATTCAAAGCAACTTGATTTCCTCTTTTTTATATATCAGGCTGCTGAGATTTGTAAGAGTTTTAACACTCACCAGTGGATACTGTCCAAGATTCATTCTAACTCTGGTATTGTTTGCTTCTGATAGAGGCATGATTTGGTGATTTCTGGAACTCTCTCCCATGTCTAATATAACTAATGCTTCTCGACAGACAGAGGTTATTACATATCCTTGTATATGGTCCTGAACACTTGACATGCATTATTCAGTTTAAATCTCCCCAAGTGACTTGTCCCAGGATCCCACATCTGCTCCTTGGCAGAGCGTGAACTCAGAGCTGTCACAGGTATATATAATAGGTACCTGTGTATCAGCTATAACACAACTCAGACCTGTAACAGGTACCCTGAACTGTAGTAAGCAACTCTAAAAATTAGAGAGGCATCGAGATCATAGAGAGTAGCATTGTAACAGTCAGGATGTGTGTGGGTGTGTGTTCATTCATGCCTGCCTCTCCACCCTGCTGTTCCCTTTTATAAACATTTAAATATGTAGATACTCCATCCAAGAAGGTCTAAAAGCAGCTCTGTCCAATAGAAATATAACATGAAGGCGCCCGGGTGGCTCAGATGGTTAAGTGACTGACTTTGGCTCAGGTGATGATCCTGGAGTCTAGGATCTAGTCCCACATCAGACTCCCTACTGGACAGGGAGTCTACTACTCTCGCTGACATCTCTCCTCTCATGCTCTCTCTTTTATTCTCTCTCTCTTTCTCAAATAAATAAATAATCTTTCAGAAAGAAAGAAAGGAATATAACATGAGCCACAGTGTAACTTAGAATTTTCTAGTAGCCCCCTTTAAAAAGGTGACAAGAAACAGGTAAAAAATTAGGTTTAATCATATATTTTATTTAATACAATATATCCAAAATATTACTTCAACCTGTAATGAATATTTTAAAATGTGAATGAGATATTTTACATTCTTCATAATCAGTCTTCAGAGCCTCTGTGTGTTTGCACTTAACAGCCCATGTCAGTTCGGACTCGCCAAATTCAAATGCTCAGTAGCCTCATGGACGGGACTAGCTTGCACAGATCTAAACCATCAAACAGAAGGAAAAGAAAGAAAAACCGGACTGCTGTTTATTGGAAAGGGGAGGAAAAGTGAGTCAACGCCCTTTTATCCGAGGCTCGCTGGACCTCAGTGAGGTTCCTCATTCTCTCTCCTACATCTTTTCTAGTTTGGCAGAGGCTGTAACAGTTGGGGTCCTTGGATGTAGAACTGAGAGAGTTGGTGTAGAGCAGCTGCTTGGCCTTTGTCCCCGAGTTGGTGGCACTTGAACACCAGCCTTCAAGAGGGTTTGTCAGAGCCCCAGATGCTCCCCACCGCATCCTCTTCTAAAATTGCCTGCCCCTGGAGCCTCAAATCGCTCTGTGATCTCTCCACGTGCCACTTTCGGAATTGAGGATTGCTAAGGGCAGGAACAAATGAGATTTAGACGCCAATTCGCTTTTTTTTTTTTTAAAGAAAAACTTGGGACGCCTGGGTGGCTCAGTTGGTTGGACGACTGCCTTTGGCTCAGGTCATGATCCCGGAGACCCGGGATCGAGTCCCGCATCGGGCTCCCAGCTCCACGGGGAGTCTGCTTCTCCCTCTGACCTTCTCCTCACTCATGCTCTCTCACTGCCTCTCTCTCAAATAAATAAATAAAATCTTTAAAAAAAAAAAAAAAGAAAAGAAAAGAAAAACTTCTAGCCACAAGGTAGAAGAGTCTGGTTGCGAAAAAACACCAAATGGCACAGAAGTATAAAAGTGAATATTATCTTTTCTGTACTCTCATCCAAAATCCACTTCCCAAAGATAACCCTCTGGCTATACTTCCAGATCTTCCAGATTTCGAATTTATTGCAAATTCAAAAGTGTGTGTTTGTGTTTATAAATAAATATATACATATTTACACATGCACATCTGTAAATTTATCTCACAGAAATGGGCTTACTCTATATACCATACTCTGTACATTGCCTTATTTGCTTTATTTTATTATAATGTATTATATCAGTTCATAGAGATCTAACTCATGGTTAAACTGCTAAATAATTGTCAGTTCATTTATTTCATAATTTCCCATTGATGGACATTTAGGGGTTATTTGGTTTTGGTCTTGTTGCAGACAATTCTGCATTAAAATCCTTGTGCTTGTTTTGTGGAACATTTGTCTAAGTATTTCTGTATGGTGAATTCCAGAAGCAAAATTACAGGGTCAGATAACATGCATATTTAAAATTCTGCCAGCTAAACCAAACTGCCCTCCAAAGAGCTTCCATTAAACTCTGGTTTAAGTTTAAAGTGAGAGATAGGATTGAGGTTCTCAAAGATTAAGAAGCATTGTCAAGAGTGAAATAGGACAGGGGCACCTAGATGGCTCAGTCAGTTAAGCGTCTGCCTTCAGCTCAGGTCAGGATCCCAGGGTCCTGGGCTCCAGCCTTGCATCACGCTCCCTGCTCAGTGGGGAGTCTGCAGCTCCCTCTCCCTCTGCCCCTCACTGCCCCCCCCCCCGCCCCCGTGCTTGTGTGTACGCTTTGTCTCTCTTTCTCAAATAAATCAATAAAATCTTTAAAAAAAAAAAAAAAGAAAGAAAGAAAAAGTAAAACAAGACAAAGACTCATGTAAGCCCCGGCTATCTCCTCCATCTGTATTTAAAAATAGTATCAAGAGGGAAATATAAGTGAATATGGTAATTTTATAAAAGCTGTGTTAAGCTTGGTTAGAAGCATAAGAGACCTCCTTCAACTGTAAAATTCACTGTGGGTTTCCTTTTTATCAGTTGTGTAGTGATAGGGAAGGAATCAACCTCCTTTTGTCAGTTAAAAAAAAAAAATTATCTTAAAATTCAAGCCCCAAGCAGTTTTTCAGACTCTTTTTTTTTTTTTTTTTTTTCCAGTAC
The DNA here is from genome assembly GCA_004024625.1 of Mellivora capensis. Lineage (NCBI taxonomy): Eukaryota > Metazoa > Chordata > Mammalia > Carnivora > Mustelidae > Mellivora > Mellivora capensis. The sequence goes on from PISX010032124.1 coordinate 11,005, forward strand.
ACAGAGAGCATGAGGGTTATTCTGCAGAGCTCCAGAGTGCCTGGACTTAGAGAATAATGTGTCCTGAGCTGTGATCTTCCTTCCAGGCAGGACTTGGAACATAGCCCTGTCTTCACCTTGCCTGCCCTTCTTAGTCTTCTTCTCCAGACCTCGGGCATCTTTGCTTCAGATTTTGCCTTCTGGGTCTACTCATTGGGTCTGTTTCGGAAGCACTTGCATTCACTCTCACAGTCTGCGTCTTACCTTGGTCATAAAGGCTCAGGTCTTCCTGGTCACATCTTTGAACCATTGCTTTGGATGAAAATACTTGGTTTGAGACAAGAAGCCATCCCCTTTTTATTATAAAACATCAGCAGAGAAAATAGCTATTTTTTACAGTGAAAGACAATGCATGCATACCAGTCTAATCTGATTAGTCCATGGCAAACTTGTCTTCGTTGTCCCCTGGCTCCCATGAACAGGAGGTACCTCCCAGCCCTGCAAGATGGAAAGTACTGGGCCTGTGCAGAATTACTTTAGCTGGAGTTTGGACCTCTGATCTGAGTTGCGTCTGGCCTTGGTAATTTCTTTGAAGTATAATATTTACATTCACTGCTTTATAATGTTCATGCAAATTTACTAGACAGGACAATAGACACCATTATGAAGAAGATAAGGTATTTGAGATAAATATAAATTCAGGAGATTTTATTGTATACCTAGATAGTTTTCCACAGAACAGTATTAAGGCACCAAATTACAACAAATGTAAGATGTGACAAATGATTCCATTTTGTCTTAGTCCTAAAAAGATAGGGTGTAGTGACAATCTGTCAGGAGCTCCATGTGGCCCAGTGCTGTGGGGTGGTCTGGTCTGTCTGATACCCATGCTCCATTGTTTCACACTGGGCTTCTGCCTCCCATCTGGCCTTCTCCTGGTGACTGGAGGAGCTTGTTGTCTGATAAGACCCAGCATTTGGCTTCGCTGAGAAGCACTGGACATTTTTCCTTATAAAAATTTAAGAAGTGTCCTAGTTTTTCTTCTTTCTCTCCTTTCACCCTTTCGCCTCTTGTCTCCCTTATGACTTCTCTCCTCTTCTGCCCCTCTCTCTCTTTCTTTCTTCCACTCTCCTTGAGTCACTCCGGCTTCCCTTCTCCCCAGTTTAACCATGGGAGACAGGGGGCATTTAACATGGCCTCCCTGATAATATATGGTAGTACTGAGTTTCTGGTTTATTGTTCCAGTTTTGCTGGCTAAGTTAAATTTTCAGAGATTAGAATCTATTCCAGGATAGGTCTAAGAGCTGCTTGGGGGATGTACCTATGTGTACACATGTGTGTCGTATATGTGCCTCTGTACTTTTATAGAAGCAGGAAGCTAGTTTATTATTTCTGGGTCTTGTTTTCTTAAAACATGTCACAAAATCTTAATATGTGAAAGAATGGTGGGACAGAGACAGCTGTAGACACGTGGGCTACATTTATTCGCTAATGCAGAAATAAGATTTTACTATGAGCTGAATTGGATACTACTAGCTCTTCTTCTATCACTGGCACAGTTCGAGTTCACTGGACATTCTCAATCCGTGACTTGGGAGAAGATCCAAAACCTTGGAAGTCAGGCATCGGGAGCCTGCCAAATGTGTTTGCGCTATGTTGCCCAACCATTTAATAATCACATGACATACTAATATTTTGATACTTGGAAATAACTTGGAAGCCAGTTGCTCTGTGTTTTGCTGGTCAGTCATATATTGAATTCTACAGGTATCAGCATGCAGTAAAGTTAATTTGAAAGTCACTCAGTTTAGCGGTATATGGTCCTGATGAAAAATGGAAGTGAACTGAATATGTGGACATTTTGCACTTTTTTTCTCTAAACTGGTACCTCTTTTTAAAGATTGCTTACCAACAGCTTCTTGTATTGTGTCTGGAAGCCCTCAGTGAGAAGTCATTAAACATATTAGGAGCTTTTGGTTTAAAATGATACCTGCTGCCCCTCTCTCAGTTCCTACTAAAAAGACAAACCCTCCAACACCAGAATTTAAACTGGCCATGAAATAATTATCAAAATTATTTGGAAAAATTCTCATTTAGCCAGAACTAGATCAAAAACCCATTTGGTGACTCAGTGTTGTTCATGGGCACTTAAAAATAGATCTTTATCCCCCCTCCCTCCTTCCCTTGTTTCAGAAACACAGAGTTGACTCCAGTTCAAAAAAAGGTCAGTCTGTTCCCAAGCACTGTTCCTGTTGAGATCTCCACAGTGTCTTGCCTCCCTTCTCCTATCAACATTATATCTGTTTCATATGAGTATATATCCCAGAAAAACAGGTGCAAAAAGGAAGCAAGGGAGCTAAGAAGAATGGGATATTCAGGAGGTAGACCCGTGAGAGCAATATTAGATGAAACATGGTAGCTGTTAAAATTGATCTAAGAGCTACTCAAAGAGTATTTCCGTGTTTACAAAATGAGTTTAAAGTCATGTCTACATTTTGTTGACTGCGACTTGTCCAGGTTGATCACCCCTCTTGGAATGAGAACACCAACTAAAAGAACACAATCCTTGCGGCTTTTGAAAAATATACTGCTGATCGAGGCAAGTAACATTATCCAGAAGCCCAAGAAACAGATATAAAACTGAAAAGGATTAGTAAAATCAGAAAATTTCTAAAAATTAGTAGACTTACTCAAAAGAACACTAGAAGACAGGCTCGTAAAACAGAAATAAAGGCCCCAAGCGCTGAGCATTCTGAGATGTAAACTGAGATGGGAAGGTGGATGCTAGGTGCGGTTGTAAGGAAACGCCTTACACGGGTGTGATTAAAATCTGATTGGAGGGAGGGGCATCCTACTGGCTCAGTCCGTTAATCGTCCCACACTTAGTTTCTGGCTGGTCATGATCTCAAGGTTGTGGTATCAAGCCTCAAGTTGGGTTCCATGCTGAGGGTGAAGTCTGCTTAGGAGTCTCCTGCTGCTTCTCCCTCTGCCCCTCCCCACTCCACACACAACTTGCGCTCTCAAAAAAAAAAAAAAAAGAAAAGCTGGTCTGAAGGAGTAAAAAGTAGGATTAATACTACAGGACACAGAATCGTTGATTTAAAGGACAGTATTGAGACGTTCTCACACAATGCTTAGAAAAAGAACAAGAAGTTTGCAGTGATGAGAAAATGACAAAGAGGAAGGATAAAGAATGGAAACGTGGCTTAAGAAATTGATGATCTTGAAATGCAGTAATCAGAAACATAATTACAGAAACACATTCCTGAAGAGAGACAAGAGTTGAGTATGTGGATTAAAAGATCTCGCAACATTTGTAGGGAAATCGTTGAAAAAGCATAGTAGTTGGGGTGCTCAGGGCTGTGAATACAGAAAATTCAGTTTGGATGGACTAAAGAATAAGGAATTTGCTAGCTCACGTGAACAGTGATTCCAGAGATAAGCAAGCTTCATCCAGAACTACAGCTCCATTTCTCTAAGATTCCCTTGGCTATGTCTTGGCATCTTGGAAGACTCTCTTCCCTCATGGCAAAGTGGTTGTAGTGGTTCCAGGTGTCACATCTGCAACACCAGGAGACTCGGACAAAGAACACATTCTTCTTTACCTGGGCTCCCAAGACAGGTGCCAGAATTCATCCTTAGGACTGCTTCTGGTATATGCCTACACTTGCTTAAACCAGGGACTGAGACCAGAGACATGGATTCTGTTGACCACATAGATGGTGGTCTGAAGAACATCAAGTTCTCTTACAAGGTAAAAGGGAAAAATGGATACTGGGGAGGCAACCCATGGAATCCGCCACACGGAACACATGTGGCAAATGGTTGAACTTCATGGAGAAAGAGAAAAGCCTACAAGGAACACACACATTTATTTGAAAGCTATACGAAAAAGTAGGGAAACCAGGCTGGCCTCAGATACTTCTCTTTTATTTAACTAAAAGGCACAAAATAATAAAGAAACCTCTTTAGCTTTGGGGCGGTAGGGAGTCTGTGCTCTAGACCTTTGTACTCAGATGAGTTGTCTTAGACAGATGAAGGCAACAAAAAAATTCCTGTGTGCAAGGATGCAGTTAATTGTTTGTTTGTTTGTTTGTTTGTTGAATATAGTTTGGGCAAACTTGAGCTAACTGAAAGAGGTATCAAAATTAGCACATCAAGAAATGGGAGGCCACAGTATGAGAGGACTGGTGTCATTCCCTGAGGAGCTGTCTAGATCCAACACCCAACCCTTCACGCATTCTGAGGAGAACTGTGACTCAGCAGACCTCACCTGTTTGTACTGGCCATACTAATGACCCTATAGGAATGTGGTTGGGTTAGTATATTTTTCACAACAGGATCTGGATGAAGCTTAAAAGCAAATAATTTCATTATGGATTAATAGTCCTTATTAGGAGATGAGCCCTGTAATTGGACTTCAGAAATTCCCCTGAAAAAGCTTCCGGCAGAGTGTACCATCCGATTTAAAAGTCTAATTAAATATGACTAAAATTATGTTTCATTTTAGCCCATCTGTAACTAGAAAGAAATGGTCTCTAAAGACCTTTAAAAAATAAGAGAAGAGTGGGTCAAAGTGAAAAACTAAAGATGAAATAGAAACGGAGATGAATGGGATAAGAAACGATTATAAAGACGTAAAATGGTGTAGCCAAATTACAGTCCCCTCGAGGAGACACAGAGAGCCGAACTGACACTTAAGAAAATTGCTGAAATGGTACAAAAGGCAGACTGGGTTAAATTTTCAGGTGGGTGATTTGTTCCTTCTGATATCATAATTTCTGGCATCTTCTCATTCTTCCTAAACACTGACTTTTTCTATTTAAAGATTATCTACATTAATACAAAAAGTGGAATCCATCAAAATGTTCAGCTTTGGTGGAATTGCTTAATAAAATAATAGTGTATCAGTATAACTTACAAGGAGTATAATGGGAGTCACATTGTTGGATATCTTAGGGTTGTTAATATTACTGTATTGCATACCCATTGCTAAAGTATCGGCATATGTCCACACCCATTGGTGCAGAAGCCACTACCCAGAGTATTCTAGCTTCCTGGATGCCCTTGCACTCTTCCAAGATCCCGAAGGTCTCCATAGGATCCAAATAAAGGGTCACCGTCTGGCATGGCAGGGTTGGTCCAGATTCCTCCTCCTGCCCTTCCATGTTAATCCTTTTTGTTGTTTGTTTGTTTGTTTGTTACTATTATATCAGTTTGCGGAGATGCACTCCTAGGAATATACATTTGCAGCAATCCCTATATTCTCTTTAAGTCCCTGAAAGTTATCCTTTGCTTCTGGCAGTCATTTCTTCCCGTTACCATTTGAACAGCTACTGATCTCGGGCAATTCATTATGCAGTTTATGTCAGAGACCTTCCACCCATCCCGAACTGGCTGTTGATCTTTACCCCATTTCCAGGACCTAAAGGTTTCTGGAAACAGGAAAACTTGGAATTTAGCATGAAGCTGTGAAATTCTTCCTTTGTTTCATTTGTTTTTTGAATCAGGGGTAGCATTATCATTTACCACTGTTAGCAATCTTGGTGCACAAATA
>PISX010032125.1:0-16555 GCA_004024625.1 Mellivora capensis
AAAACAAACAAGCAAACAAAAAAACCCACAAAAAAACACTATCAGGTTGAAAAGCTTACATATGTGGCATACTTTCCAAAAGGCAGATGGCTATAAGATATTTCTATAACTAAGAGAAGCCCGGAACAGGACAGTGGTCCATGTGTTTCTTTGCCTAGAGTTACACGCCAGCTGAGTGGGTTGGTGTGCTGATGCTCTATGAATTTTAATTATATTTGATACAGAGTTTATTTACTCAGTTTTCCTTTTATTCAGCATTCATGGAGCACCAAAGGGGTACCAAGGGTGTGGTAGACAGTGAAGAATAACAAGTAAGCCTTTTCTCCCACTCAAGAAATTCACGATCCGAACAGTGACAGATGCAGAGACTAACTATTCTTCATAGAACTCAGGAAAAGCGACGCTATAGCATCTAACACTATAGAAGAGGAAGTCACTAACTCTGCCTTGTGAGGGTCCAAGAAGACTCTTCATGCTGGGTTCTCAAATAAGACCCAGTGTTCTCCAGGCTGGTAGGATGCTGTATATTTACTGGATGTATAGACAAAAGTAACAGGGCATCTATCCAGAAAAGTAAGCAGTGACCAGATCATGGATGAGTTTACCAAATTACAAAGTGTGAGACTTCACCTAGTCTAATGTTTCAGAGCACAATGAGGAAGCATTCAGGTTTTGACTGTCTACATCGTTGTGGCCTCAGAGGAAAGCCTGGGTAGGGAAGGTCAGAGCTCTGAAGCAAGCAGTCCCAATCACCAGCCATCGGTGATGAAGATGTGGTGGAGACAGTGCCAGTGGAGTGAAAGAGTCGAAGAATTCTAGGTGAAAAGTAATGTATTTGATGAGTAAGTAGACACATGCGAACAGGGAAGGAGACACCTAGGAGGTCTGATGGGCTTCGGCATAAATGATGACATTAACTATCAGAATAGAGGGGAGTAAAGAGGTTGCAAACAATTCACCTTGGCTGGGTGCTCATAGTGTTTGGGGTTATACTAACTCCTTTCCATGGATTGTCTTATCTTGTCCATACAATAACCACACTGTGCACACAATATGGCACTGTTAATATTTGCATTTTACAGATGAGAACAGCAAGGCTTAGGTAAGTTAAACAATTCTCCCCCTCAACAACTCTTAGATGGAAAAGGCAGGAAGAGCGAAAGGATCCCCCTCTTTCTTGGTCCTATAGGTGCATGACAGTGCAACAAGTGGGCCCACACCATTCCTTCCCTTTGCCACTCTCCTCACTGGAATAAAAACCTCATAAGGAAAAGACCTGTATCCAATACAGGTAAATGCCCAGCACACAGCAAGTTTGAAAATTTTGTGGTTTGGAACATGATTAAAGCTTGGGCACAGAGCTTCAACCACTGCCCTAGACTGTAACATCTTTGCTTATTGGTAACTTGCCCTTAAAATCCATATTTGCTCAGGATTACTGTGACATAGAACAAAGCGTGACCAAACACTAATAGTAACGGCCAGTAATGTTCCAGGGGCCTCAAAAGGGCACAAGTTGGTTCTTAAGCCATTATCTCTATGGTCCAAATCCACCCTATACCTTGATGTCCTGGTTGCTTTGCCAGCTGCTCCCTGGAGGCTCTGCAAACAAGGGCAGGAGAGGAAGGTGGGAAGAAGAGGAGAGACTCACTCCATATCCCCTCAACCATGGTTCTCTATCCCAGCAGTGAGTGTTGGTTTCACTTCTTACTTTTCCCATCTCCTCATTTACAGCCTAAATTCACCACAGTGCTGGCCAGGGGCTCTTGGTGGCGGGGGGTGTGCCTCCCGCAGTGTTCCCTCTATACCCCTGGTCTGCCGTGAGGGCCCCTTGTGTATTTCAGTCTTCCCATACCTGGTCAACCAGTTCCTTCTATTAAAATTCTGTCCATGGAAGGAACAAGCATCAGTTCCATCTTCCTGACTAGTCGATGAGACGGAGAGTGTCAGGTGTTTATTTCCCCCTTTTAGCTGAGCAGAACTCTCAGATCCTCCTCAGTAGCTGGGAGGCAGCCTCTAGGTCCTGACAACAGAGCTTCCCGGCCACCCATTAAGGTGCATGTGCGTAAAGGCCATGAAAGGCCATGCACAGTAGGGCCGTGGATGGCAAGCGCAGAGAACACCGTCCTTCAGGCCATAAGGCAATAGCTCTGTGGCTGCTCAGACGTCACTGACGTCGTGTGCCAAACAGAAGAAAAATAAAGGAACAACCAAATTTTCTAATTTCTTGGTTTTTTTCTCAAAATGGCAGATTTCCACAGTCCATTATTTTATGGACGAGCTGTTCAACCCACTTCCAAATGATCTAATAGAATCTGTGCCTTAAAATTATTTCTGAGTCAAGCATTCCTACTGCAGAGGGGATAAGCGCAGATATTTTTATTGATTGTCTCAAATATAATCGTTTGTTAGGATCTTCAATATCTCCCCTTAAAAGACAGTAAACCTCCCTGGCCCAAAACTTCAGAGAGTTTCCTCACCGTGCTTAATGATTATCGGTTTTGTTCCGCTAATCAGTCATTTGCGCTGGGTTTGGCACCGGCTGAACAATGGCCAGAATAAAGTACTGCTTAAACGCCAGCAGAGCCCTCTGAAGGGCAGTCAGCTTAAAAGAAAAGAAAGAAAGGAAGAAAGAAAAGAAAAAAGAAAAGAAAAGAAGAGAAAGGAAAAGAAAAAGAAAAGAAAAAAGAAAATCATCTTCGGTCCTGCACCATGAAATTGGGCGTTCGAGTTGTGTCAGTACATCTGCAGGCTTCACCCCGAGGTTCTGAACAAAGAGCAGGTGCGAAGGAGGGAAGGAGCTGGCCACACTGGCACACAGAGGAGGGGGAAAGGGCCCAGCATTTGCACCAGAGTCGCGAGACAAGTAAGCCAGGCTACATCCGGGACCGTGTGTGTATCAGAGAGCACTCCATCCTTCCTCTCTTTCTCTACACATGGGAACCGACTCAGAGAGATGAACTGATTTTCCCAATGTTGTAGAACTTGGTGGAAGCAGGGCTGAGCCAAGAATTCAGGTCCACAGACAACCAAAACAAGGACACCTTCTACTCACTTCAGAACATTACCGGTACTAACTAGGTTTTTGTGTTTGGACCAAGAGGCAGCAAGCTTTTCATGTACAGGGCCACATTGTATATATCTTAGGCTTTGCAGCCATCCCGTCCTCGTCATGGCCTCTCAGCTGGGCCCCTAGGGCCAGAGAGTAGCCATGGAGAGCCAGTGAGCTGGCTGTGCTCCAGTAAAATTCTACTTCCACAGACAGGACTGGGCCAGATTTGGCCCATAGATAGTGGTTCGCTGACCCCCTGAGTTAACTCACCAGAGCAAAGAGACCTAAATACCTTGACTACAGTGGGTTGGAGTCTACTTCTCCCACACTTAGAGTCCCGGAGGACACTGAGAGACCAGTGTGGAGGTGATGTTGGGACCCAGGGAAATTTAGGCTTCCCCTCACCCCACTCGCCGAAAGCCTTACCATAAAGCTCCCAACCCTCTTCCCCAGATATCTGTTTCCACTCCAAGTATCGGCTTTGAATTTGAGTTGGTGAGGATGACCAGGAGGACATGGGGACACAGCCATGTCCTCTTACAGCTAACTCAGAGGTTGCGTACGTTACTGTGACTCTCCTTTCATGGGTCACCCCTCGGTCGCACAGCCTCCTCTGGCGGTCACAGAAGCTGGTCAGGTGACTGAGATTCTAGCAGTCAAGTAGGTTCTGTCACCAAAGGAAAGCAGTTGGTAGATTGTGGATAACCAGCCCTGTGCCTACGCAGAGACGTGAGGAATTTCTTAGGGTGTGTAAGAAATAAAGCTGGTTTGTTCAGTCCTCTAGAGACCCATTTGCTAATACTTCCTTCAGAAATAGCAGCTTCAAGACTACCCTCTTTTTGGGAAATGTTGCTCTCTATTAGAATGAGCAACACAGGTCTGGTTTGACTCCCTGTTCAGTAGCCATGGGGTCTCACTCTCTGTGTCCCCATCCGTAAGTAGATCTTAAGTAGATTGAAAGAGAAGGCTTGTATGAAGGTCAAGATCGATAACAGGACATCAAAAGATCAAAAATATTAGTTCTTCTTCTTCATTATAAAACAGGGAATTAAAAATTCATGTTTGTTAAATAAATTTTTCAACACAAGCAAGCTAAATGTGATTTAACTCTCAGGCTATGCCTCTTTCTTTCTCCCCTCCCCTTAGCTTTATTGAGGTATAATTGACAAATAACATTGAACATATTTAGAGCACAACCAGATCCTTTGATACGTGCATATATTGTGAAAAGATTATCACCATCAGGTTAATTAACACATCCATCACCTCACATAGCCACCTTAGTTTTGCAGGATAAAAATGCTTAAGATCTACTCTCTTAGCAAATTTCAAGTATATAACACAGTATTGTTAACTATTTTAAATCCCCAGGCCTTATGCCCACAACTGAATGTGTGTTCCCTTTGACTAATATCTGCTCATGTCCCACACCCTCCCCCAACCCCTGGCAGCCACCTCACTACTGTTTTTATGAGTTCTTTTTTTTTTAATTCCACAAGTCTGTGATGCCCATACAATATTTGTCTTTGTCTGGCTCATTTCATTTAGTATAATGTCCTCCAGTTTCATCCATGTTGTCTCAAATAGCAGGAGGTCTTTCTTTTTTCTTGGCTGAATAATATTCTATTGCAACAGAATGGATGAAGACAACATAGCAAATATATTATAGGGACGGTGCTAGAATGCTTGTGTGAAGGACTGAGAGTGAACACAGATAGGACACGAATCCATGTTTATTGTTGGGACCATGGCCCTCTGCTTCCTTTGTCCAATAGCCACATTTTCAAAGTACTGAATGCTTGATTCAAATGGTGAAGGCCCCTTCCTCTGGTTCTCAGGCATCAACCCCGCCATCTCTTGAAATGCTTCAGAATGCAAGGAAATTGCAGAAAGGGTATTTGAGACATTTCCTTTAGCAAATGATTATTTCCAGAGCATGCAGCCCAGTGAAAGCTTATTCTAAGATAATGATTTTCATATGCACACAGATTGGTAGCAGCTCCCTTCCCTCCCACATTCACCACAATGTCATTTGAGACCCTAGGTTGGGCACGGTGGTGAAGCCAGCTGGCGGCGTTCAAAGATACCAGCAGGGTGTGGGCACACCCGGAGCACAAGTTCATTTCTCTCATAAATAAGGACTGAGGCAGGTTGATGTCTGGCTTTCATCCATCCACACACTGAATAGGTATGTATCTAGATAGATAGATAGATATGGCACTGAGGGGTAAAAACACTCAGTGCTCAGGGCCCAGTGTGGTTTGCTGCACTCAGGCTTGCCCAGGACAGTGACCCCCCACCCTCCAGGAGGTACTGAGACCCAGTTCTGAATGACTCCACTAGCATTTTCCTTGAGTCTCCGTCTCCTGCTTTGAATCCACCTGACAAATGGTCTTCTGTTCTTTGAGCTCACCTTGTTTGTTGCACAAGTCTGACAAGGTAAGCCAGGCACTTGCCCGTTGGGTTGCTCTTTTCTGGGAAGCCACCTCAAATTGGCCACATGCACAGCCCTCTTTGGAAAGGCTGTGGACACAAAATGCTCCATCACGTGACCCTCTAGCAGAGCCTCAACCATGGGAAGAGGCTAGGTACATGACCCAGAGGCCATCAGTCCAGAGAACCAGTGACAGCCTGCAGTCTAACGACACTAACAGTCCTCTAAGCATCAAGCAAATATACCCTCATGGATTGAATGAGGGGCAGTCCATGAACATGGCAAATGAGGCCACTGAGAAAGCTTTAAACAGGATCCCTGAGAGGTGGGTCAGTATGCTAAGCACCAGATCAGGAAAAGGTTCATCCCTGCTGTGGATGCAGACAAACAGAACAGTGGGCCCTGAATCTCCATCAAGTTTATGTCCCAGTGTATAGCCAATTTTGTCTTCCCTGTTCCCCATATTTTTACAGCAAAATAAGGTTTCTTACATTGCCTAAGAAATTCTGAGTTGGTCTGTTTCTTGCCACATTCAGGTCACGACCTTGGCTCTCTGGATCTCAGTTCTCACTGCCCGTGATTGACCACATTCACTGTGTCCTAGGATGAGAAAGAGCCAGCCTTCCTCTCCCACCAAGCTCTTCTCCTTTGGAGTGCCCTTAGCCTCTTAAATAGGCCTTTATACCTGATCCACCACCAGGAGCCACTTACCCTAGGCTCTCCTGCATCACAAGCAGGGGTTTGAAGCTCTCTACAGTTCTGATTATTTACCTCCAGATATCTGTAACATCTGGGGTCCCTGCCTGGTTCACCTGGAGCCACCTACCCAATGGCACATGGGGGAGTAGAAGACCCTCAGGATTATCATGCACATTCATCTTCTGTGATGTCTAGGGTTTCCTTGGCAACCGATGGTCCCCAGCTGTGAGCTTGGTACAGCTAGACTAGAGTCAGGAGAAAATGGGTTCTAGAAACTGCATCTCCCTGACCCCCCCGCAGCAAACCTCAGAATCTTGCACCTACATTGGGAACATAGTTTTCCTTCCTTAGACCACTTACAGGAGAGCAATAATAGCCAGACTGGAGCTCACATCATTTGTTACATGTGGTGGATATAACTGCAACATTGTCAAAACCTTCCCTAAAGCTCATGATGGTTTTCTGGAGCCTATACTATTAAGGTGTTAACATGATTTTCACAGGTAGATATATATGTTACAAAAGTGTGGGAATATTATATTAAAACTCTCTGTTTTTTAAACCTCACTGTCTGCATTGAGGAGTGACAACATAATTTACATCAGTGGGAGGACGGTTCCTTCATTTGGAAAAATACTTTAATGGTCTTTAGTTATATAAAGATCTTAAGTAACTGAGCCAATTGTAGAAGGAAATTAAAGAAAAAGGAGAGAGATAGGGACCCCCTGAGCAATTATTCTACAGAGCACTCTCTCCTGAGGGGCAGAAGCAGGGAGACACATCACTGCATAGATTTTATTTTGGTCTTAAGCGATTTTTCTTTCCTTCCCTGATAGATCTAAAAGAGGAGTACAAGGGACCTGGAATTAGGGAAAAGAGCAAGTTAGGGTGGGAGCTCTATTCTGAAGATTAAGGAATCCGAACAATAAGCTAGTTGGCCAAAGAGGATGTCAGTCATTGGGGACCTCCAATGAAAAAACACCATCAACAGGTTTTAAGGGTTTTCTAAAAATTCTATTACACCAGCTACTGAGTACAGCTTTGTTCACTATTATAGCTTCTTAGCTTTGTTGTGCAGGATGAGAGGGTAGGTCAGCATCCATGCTTGAGAAGGGGCAGTGAGAAGGGCCATCTTCCCTTCCTGCCAGGCATCCCTGAGCCCGTGGAGAAGCCAACAGCCCTGTTTCTGCTGTGCTGGGAAGTGATTTGGGCTAGGAAATGGGAGCAAAGTCTGGGGCTTATGTAACAAAACAAAATGTGAAAAGATGGGTCTGAGGAAGGTGAGACCCAGAGACTCTCCAAACTTCAGTTAGTTTTTAGAAAATCAAGGAAAGGGAGCCCAGTAAAAGCAGGGAATGTCTGCAGGCATGCACAGCCGAAGGGTTTCACTGAATAAAAGTACATCAGAAAGACTGGACATGTGGCCATCCTGGAGCTACTTTGCATATCCAGGGAGGCAGAATTCCCATCCTGCAGACCAGGCAACAGCATGCAATGAAGAGCAAAGTTGGCTTTGAGCCTATGCAGTGTTGGGTAAGTTGCTTAAATTCTGGGACTCAGTATCACCAACTACAAGCACTTGGAAGGTTGCAATGAAAGCAGAGAGAATTCTGTCAAGTGATCAGATGTCATTAAGAAAATGGTAGCCATTGTTGGGCGCACACACAGACATGCATACCCCATGCCAACTCAACCCACAGCAAAAATCTAGTTTCTTCTGAGATGCCCTTATGTTGGAAACACAGACTTTTTGGGAGTAAAGACCGCCACACCTGGATGTGTGGAAGGCCTTAGACACCATAAGCATTCAATATTGAACAGCAAAGCTCTTTCCACACTACCTAGAAATTTATTTCTGGGTTAATATGAGGTGATGATTTCAGCCTATAAATCCCATTAAGTTTGAATCCCAGTTACTTCAAGATAATGCATAAGAAATGAGGTTGTCATGGCAATTTAGATCTGAGACTCACGCCCGATCATAGACCCTAGCTCTGAGGCTTAAGAGACAGTACATTTTCCATGCTTCATTTTTCATTCTGGAATTCCTTCTGCTTCCAACAACCAAAGATTCAATTGCTGGAGTCTCTGTAGGGTAAATATTGTCTTTTTAGATTGGTCAAATAGTGCTCTGAGGTGATAATTAGAAACCTCATATATATATATTTTCTTATACTGGGAAATTTCACATAGAAAAACATCTATGTATCTAAAACTTTCAGTAATGACTATTTTTTTAACCTAATAAATAGTTTGAGGTCAACACAGGGATAATTTTCAAGTGTATTTCCCTTGATAAATGTGTGCTATCAGCTCGGCACTCTTCTAAATAAGACACTGTCATTATCTACCGTAAGGCTATATGATCAACATTCAGCAAATAAAACAAACCTCTTACCCTTGAGAACTCTCCCACCGAATTTAGAGACATTTTTCAGATTTCTCTGTGTGACATGATTACTTAAGTTATTGTAAGGTAAGCCTGTGTCCCAAACTATGTGAATCGTGACCTCTATACAAGTGGGAATATCACTTTATCACGAGACCTTCCAGAGAGGTTAGAGGTTCTAAATTGTTTACCCCGTTGGCTCAGAATATGATAGCAAAAGAATTATGTGCTTTTATATGCAATTCTGGCTATTTTCAGAACCCTTTTTGACCATTTTGCTTCTTTTCCTACATTTATTGTTTTCAAAGAGACAAGTTTTTAAATGCAGGAGCAGAGCTCCCAGAAAACCTCAGATTTACCTACTGACATGTCGCTGAGCCACCTAATTCCGGTTGGCCCTGACACTTTCTTGATCTTTCTGCTTTCAAGCACCATTTACCACTTTATCTAAGAAAATGCTTCTTCATGAAGAATATATTATTAATATTTCCAAGGGTACAAAATGACCTTCAGCCCTATTGTAATGTTCTCATGTATATTGTCTGGAAATCCACTTAAAGCGAAAATCATTAGGCTCTATCAGTCTTTTTATAAAGATCAAACCCAGCTGAGAAAGAAAACTATGAAAAATGTTATTACACAATTATAAGCAAAATTCAGAAAGTATTCTTAAGAAGAACAATTAACTTAATATTCAAAATAATAAAATGCGACGGTCTTTCTGTTCTCTCTGAGCACAGTGGGTTTCAAGAATGTTCTGAACATTTCCAAATTCACAGAGCCAATACATGGTATGCTCAGGAAGGAATATTCTTTGATTGTATTAATTTATTCATTAAACTTTACTGAGAAACTAATATATGCCTGAAATGCCAGTCTCTTTGCCAAGGGACAAGATCCACTGCCTTCCTCTGTAAGATCGTAATGTCCTAGGCAGAAAAATACATCAGCTAATGAAGTGCCATACTGTATGATAAATGCTACAAAAGAAGAGATTAATTCTCTCCAGGAGGCCAAGGAAGATTCCAGGACAGTATACTCTCTGTCTGATCTGGGTCTGGAAGGACAGCATGGCCTCAGGACTAGTGGGAGAAGCACATTTAAAAATGGGAAACAACCAGAGCCATGGGAGTGGGAAGCAGCCTCCATGCCTGGGAAGGGACCATGGAACACGACAGGGGGTTGGGACCATGGAAACATGAGATGTCAGGGTCTGAGAGGAAGGAGATGAAGCTGGGAAAGGAGGGGCTGGAGAATATGTGAAGGCTTTTGGTGTTTCTGCCTTATCTTCATCCATGGTTTCCTTCTTTGGAGGACTTCCTGAGGTTCTGCTCACACTTGGTAAACGTAAGATGGTTTTATCTCCTTTTTCTTCTTAAATCAACTGTTCTGAGACCCAACAGACTTTACACAACTACTCACTACAAACTAAAAAGTCTCCTAGTCTCTGGGATGCCGGTTCAGCCAGTTCAGCTTCTGACTCTCAGTTTCGCCTCAGGTCGTGATCTCTTGGGTCATGACATAGAACCCCAGACCAGCACTCAGTGGGGAATCTACTCGAGGATTCTCTCCCTCTGCTTCTCCCCATCCCCCCACAACTGCTTTCCAAAATAAATAGTCCTTTTTTTAAGGTCTCATATTTTCAACAAATATATAAACCCTAACTTCTTCAAGGGTTTTTTTTTTTCAAGTCACTCCCCCAAGACATTTGGAGAATAGCAGTTTGAGGACAACATATAAATTTGGGTCACAGTAGCCAGAAGTATCTTCCTCTGACAGACCTCCATCCTCTAAGGGGGGAGAAGGTGTTCATATCCGGTGTGGCCAAAGCCCAATTTCCCAAAGGAAAAATGAAGGAAGAAACTGGCTCAACTCAAATTATGAGTTGTGTCCTGAAATGATGTGATACTCGAAAGCATTGAGCCCAGTGTCCTGCTGGGTGTCTAAACATGGCACTTCTGCAATCCCCAAAAGAAGCAGAGATGGTGTGGCGAATCACTGGGATGAGGGTTTGAAGAGTAATCCATTGCACCTGCTTTAAACAATACTAACACCTCACCACAGTCCACATCACCAGCTCTTTGGCCTCCCTACTAAAGCCAGTACTTACAAATAGTTTTTTATCAAAAACATAGATGACACAACTCTCCAAAGAGGAGAAAGAAGGAGGGGTAAGAGAGACAATTACCGGTAGTGATCTGATTTTCTACCTGAACACGCCTAATGAGAGCATATATATCCTATCTCTCATTTACAGGAGGAGGAAGCCCAACTGGCTTATTTCCCCCAAATTCTTTTCTCTCTCCCTGCACTCAGGTCAGAGTGGTCCTCTTAAGTATGGGAAATCACACCCTTCTGGGAAAGTCCGTAATTGCCCCATCCACTCTCAGATAAACTACAGACTCTCTGCGTACCAGGCCCTTTCACAGTCTCCCATGTATCCAGAATATCTGGGGATTAGTATCCCAGAACCCATGTCCCCTTTTCAATCCTTTCCATGACTCTCCTTTTGTCTGAATTACTAGCTCCTTCCTCACTGCTTCTACATTATAGAGTTGGTGTCTCTGTGTAATAGGTTTTTCCAAACAGCCTTGTATTTCACTCAAATTGTTTTCATGTCTGGCTTTCCCTGTAACAGCAGAAGCGCCCCGTGTTCAAGGAGCATAGTGTGTCTTATCTTTGAGTTCTAGCTTGAACGTTGTGTACCAACAATGAAAGTTGATTGAATTAAATTAAACATGTAATGTTGAACTATTTGAACTCAGATTCAGACCTATCTGTATCGGTACCAATACAATTGTTGTTGTTGTAGTCGAAGAAACAAATACAGTACTAAAAAGTCAATATATAAAGTGATAGAAGTGGGAAAATGCTTAGCATTCCATAATTGAAAGGAACAAATGGTGATAATTGAATTTATATTCTTCCATTTTTTGTGCATATTATTCTTTTGACAGGGATCAATTCCTAAGCATTTTTCCTCTTTCTTCACATACTAGCTCAGTAAAAGCATTCTGTCATATTGCTTTTATGTTAACATTTTTATTAATTTCTATGCCACCACATTTCATTCTAAAAGCACGGGAGATCATTGGACTGAACCACAGAATTGGCAATTTCTACAGACCTGATCACTTCCCTCACTTTTCAAATGAGAGAAATCAATTTTATATGCTTTTTAAAAATCATTTCTTCTTTAATGTTTACATATTTACTTCTTTCTCATACACATTGACTACTGCCATCATTATCTTTTAAAGACTACTTTTAGAGCAGTTTCAGGTTTACAACAATATTGAGAGGAAAGTATAGATATTTCCTGTGGGCCCCTTACCCCTGCACATGCACGGCCTCCCCCGCTGCCAACATCACTCTCCTGAGTGATAGTTTGTCGAACGAGGATAGATCTCCACTGTCTATTCATCATCACCCAAAGTCAGTTGTCTCCCTGGGGGTTCACTCTTGGTGGTGTACATTTTACCGGTCTTGACAAGCATAGAGTGGCATGTGTCCACCATTATAATGTCAAA
The DNA here is from genome assembly GCA_004024625.1 of Mellivora capensis. Taxonomy (NCBI): domain Eukaryota; kingdom Metazoa; phylum Chordata; class Mammalia; order Carnivora; family Mustelidae; genus Mellivora; species Mellivora capensis. The sequence continues at coordinate 12,105 of PISX010032125.1, forward strand.
GAGTGTGTTCACTTCCCTAAAAATCCTCTGTACTCACCTATTTATCCCTCCAAATGCCCTTCAACAACCCCTGGCCCTTTTATATCTCTATTTTTTTGCCTCTCCTAGGACGTGATAGAGTTGGAATCATACAGGGTGTATATATGACCCACTCAGACTGGCTTCTTTCACTTAGTAACATGCATTTAAGGATTCTCCATGTCTTTTCACAGCTTGATAGCTCATTTCTTTTGCTGTTTAATAATATCCCATTGTCTGGATGGAATTGATTTCTCTGTTCACCTACGGAAGGATGGTTCCTTCCAAGTTTGGGCAGTTATGAATAAAGCTGCTCTACACATCCACATGCAGGTTTTTGTCTGGATGTAAGTTTTCAGCTCCTTTGGTAAACACCAAGGAGCATGAGTGCTGGATCATAAGGCAAGAGTGTGTCTGCTTTTGTAAGAAACCATCCAAACCATCTTCCAGAGTGGCCATAAGCATGCTGTTAGGATCCTAGAGGTATCTCACTCTTCAAGTGACCTTTTGTCTTCAGAATGGAAATGTCGTAAATGCTTTTCAGTTTCTCTCCCTGCTGTAGGCAGGGCATGATGGCGAGCGGGGGCTGGAGTTGGGTGTTTCCCTTGCCAGGTCAGCTAGGCTCTGAAAACACCCCAGCAAGTTAGGCTGCAGCTCACTCATTTCCCCTGGAAGCTGGCCTCGTTAGGAAGACCTAATCGCTCAGGCAGATTTCAGAAGAGTAGCTCCTCTCCTTTTCCTGCTGGAAGACAGAGACATTTTTCTCTAGTATTGAGTGTGGGAATCTGGTCAAGTTCCTAGAGGTAAGTCTCACATGTGGTGACCCCCACGCTCATGCCACGAGGTCCTCCCACAGTTTTTAACTCTCAGCGCTGTTCACGCTGTTTATCAATCGCAGCGCAGGTTTTCCTACTTTACCCTGGTGGCCACCATGGCTTCTGCACCTGTGTGTCTACTCCAGTAAACCACAGCTCCCCACGTTCATCTGCCCACCTCTCCAGGGCTGGAGGTAGCACTTAGCCCCTGTGTGCTCCCGTTTCCTTACAGACCCAAGTGTTGATTTTTCAATCTGTTCAACCTTTTACTTGTTTTGGGGACAAGGGAGCAACTTTCAAGCTCCTTACATGTGGAACCAGCATCTGGAAGTTTTTAAACATCATTTTTAATAAATGTTTTAAACGCATGTGCGATAATGAACTATTTTTCATAATGGTTGTGTATGTGGGGCAGGTAGATGTTTTTTGTCTTTCCACATTGTTATTGTAAATTTTAAAAGGCTACACAGCCTTGTGATTAATTTCAGCTGATGATCACATACCAAAAGCTCCCAATCCATTGACCAAAATCTCAAGAGATAATAAGATTGTTACAGAGGGTTCCCTTTAAGAGTCTAGCACCAGATTTATGTAGGACATTGCACAGTGTGACTTCCTAAATAACTTCTCTAGAATGTTCTCTGTTTGTTCAGAATCCACACTTGCAGAGCTGCTGGAACTCCATCTGCTGCGCCGTGGTTGTCTCCGTCCCCACACTGCTCTTCCCATCTCCGCACCAACTTGCCTCCCTCATCTTTCCCTTCCAAAGGAATGCACTCCTGAAACTATTTTCTCAAGACTGGCTGCTCCACTAGAATGCTAGGGAACCTTCCATTATAGTAAATAAATAATATTGCTGCTAATGTCTTTGTTCCTAAAGCTTTATTTACATTTCATATTGATCCATAAAGTGAATTTCCAAAAGTAAACTTGTCTGGTCAAAAGTTAAGAATACACTTAAAACTTCAAATTCCTGTTGTCATTAGCTTCATTATGCCCCATTTGTTGATATGTCAAAGCCCTAACCCCCAGTGTAAAATGAGGTCTTTAGAGTGGGTCTCTGACTGGTGTCCTTAGTAAGAAGAGTTTAGGACACACAGGGAGGCAAGGCCACATGAGGACAGAGCAGGCAGGCAGCCATCTGCCAGCCAAGGAGAGAGACAGAGGACACCGCTCCTGCCCACCCCTAGACCTTGGACTTCTGGTCTCCAGAGCTGTGAGGAAATACATTTTTATTGTTTAAGGCACCTAGTCTGTGGTGTTTTATTATGACAGGCTTAGCAAAGTAATACAGCTACTTCCATCGTTTCAAAAGCTTTAGACCAAACTATGCCTCCACCAACAGAATTGGGGAATGACACTAAGCTCTAAGGGAAAGAACCTGTGTTATAGTCAACTCAAAGCGAGTGAGCTGAGGTGCAGCGACTGCACTGGGACACCTGGGCTAGGTATGGCACAGAGTGGCTGCACGAGCTCTGCGGGGCAGAAGCCATTGCATGTGTGGGCTCAGCCTCAGTGGCCACAGAAACAGCATCCTACAGGGAGGCCTGGAGGCATGCTCCACAAAGGGCCTTACCAGAAAGGGTACAATGGTTGCCCAGAGCTATATACTGTATATAGCTATATATGTATAAAGTGTGTGTGTATAAAATGGGTCCCCAAGCTATTTGTGGCCTAGTGTACCTTTTTATATGGCTCCCTCAAACTTCAAATAAGTCATGGCTGCACTTGCCTCCATCACCATGCTCTTGGCCAGGCCTCTGGAGACTCTTGAGAATGACCTCCACAAGGTCACCCAACAAAGTGGAAGGAAGATGTACTCAGGCTTGTGTGAGCTGCTGGAGGGATAGCTTCTGAAGGTGCCACGTGGCCCCCAAAGGCCACCCTGGTTTTCTTTTTAGTGCTTACATACTTACCTCTCTGAAATGTTACAGCAGGGCTGACTGGCTGCAGGTGAGGTCCTTCCCATTCCCTCTCGTCCAAAGGCTTCCTGGTGTGTCTCCCTGCCTCTGCCCTTGCTCCCCCCTGACTGTTTCATCCTCTGGACACCCGCAGAGTGACCCTTCCACACCTGGGCTTGTCATGGCATCCTTGCTCCTGAACTCCATCTTTTACAATAGCGTTTTAAAAATTTGCTGTCACCATAATAAAAAATACCTATTTTTTGAGCACATATACCCAATATGTGCATATATTTTTTAATAAATTAGATGTGTGCTACCATATATATATATATATATATATATATATATATATATATATATATATAACACATACTATAAAAGCCATAGAGGAAAAGAAAAAAAGGAAGGAAAAGAAATGAAAAGGCTAAAATCCAAATCCTTTCCCTCTGAGTGAATGATGGCCACAAACAACTCTGTTTTCAGAGGACAGCATTCCTCTCTGTGTCCCCTGCGGTGACTCCTTCACCCCAGCGTCTTGCCATTGTTCACAAGGTCATGCTTCTATGTCACCTCTTTACCTCTGCCTTGACAGTCTACTGGTCCAAATTTCTCATCTTTGAATATCCAGGCTAAGGATGACCAATGCAGACCATGTCCCCAGGCAGCAGGAGGAAACGCTGTGCCGTTCCAGAGCCCAAGCAAATAGTACTGTGTTACTCTTTAGAATTACTTAAAGACATAAATACACAGATTAAGGACTTATGAATGGAAAAGTAAAATGATGAGTATTTCTAGAAGCACTGTAAATAGTTAAACATACACCTAAGAGTTTGGAATCTGGTCATAAAAATAACTGTAGTTGTCTAAAATTTATTCTTGTAAAAAATATGGAAACAGTGGTTAGTAGTATTCACACAAGCTCAAAACACAAGACTATATTCATACAACTTACAAGTGGAAGGAGGCAGCCAGAGGGCACCCAGTTCCCTGTCTCATCGTTAGGGAATCCAAAAGAAAACTTTATTTTGAACTTCACTAATAACAGGAATACAGCTTTAAAATATTTCTGAGAAAGTTAAGCATAACTACCAGTAGCATATCAAATGATAAAGACATCTTCTCAATTATAAAATAAGGTAAAACAATCAACTTTGCTTAGTTTATGAAGCAAAGATATAATAGGAGAAATAATAGGAATGCATAAAAATCAGTATAAAATAAGATGACAGGTGTAAAAGCAGGTAATAGTATAAAGTTATTAATTGTTCTTAAATTTTTTAATGATTTTGGGGAGGTATTTGCTGGAAATATTAAGTTTAAAAAACACAAATATTTCTAGAAGAAAGCAAACACAGAACACATATGTACTTACGCACACGCACATGCGTATATGGGTATGAATAATGTAACTATGTGTCCACATGCACATATGTGCGTATCTAGAACTACTTCTAAAACTATATGTCATAAGCAATATACACATATACACATATGTATATATATATTTTTTTTTTAATTTCTTTTCAGCGTAACAGAGTTCATAGTTTTACACCACACCCAGTGCTCCATGCAATGCGTGCCCTCCACAATACCCACCACCTGGCTCCCCCACCCTCCCACCCCCCGCCCCTTCAAAACCCTCAGGTTGTTTTTCAGAGTCTATAGTCTCTCATGGTTCATCTCCCCCCCCAGTTTCCCTCAACTCCCTTCTCCT
>PISX010032126.1:0-16546 GCA_004024625.1 Mellivora capensis
TGATATCTCATTGTGGTTTTAATTTGTATTTCCCTGATGCCGAGTGATGTGGAGCACTTTTTCATGTGTCTGTTGGCCATCTGGATGTCTTCTTTGCAGAAATGTCTGTTCATGTCCTCTGCCCATTTCTTGATTGGATTATTTGTTCTTTGGGTGTTGAGTTTGATAAGTTCTTTATAGATTTTGGACACTAGCCCATAAAGGACAATAATTTTCTACCTAGAATTCTAGGTAAGCCAACTAATCAATTAAGTATAAAGGCATAAAAATACATAAGAAATATAGGGAGTTATAAAATTGTTTTACCACGTACTCTATTATGGGAGTTCTTAACACACTATAAATGACATGAGCATATGCCAAGAAAGAAGAAAGTCTAATAACAACAAGCAGTGGATTCAACACAGTAATAGAAACATGGCAGCTCTGTAGTAGATTTGGAGAGCAAACCAGATAAAAGTAGCTGGACTGCCAGTTTTAGAATTGAGGTCTCTGAGGAAAAAAGCAGGACACTCAATAAAATACCTGGTATAAGCACATTAAAAAAAAAGAACTTGTATAGGCATTAAGGATATGTGAATTTCAAAATATGTAATACAGAATGAAGAAAATTATACAATATGCAATAAAAGAAATGCAATCATAATATACTAACTTACTCTGCAGAGAACAAAATGAAATTGAGAGGATGTAAATACCCATTACTAATTAAACTAAAAATAGTGATAGTACTATATAAAGAAGAGAGGGGAAGAGGAAATGAAAATTTGGTTAAGTACACTAAAATTCACTATTATCATTACAGAAAGTCATATGAACATATTGTATTAATGAATCATATATATATAGATTATCTATACACACACACTATACATATATATATATATACATATATATATATGGTACAGAACCTATACACAAAATTATACATATATATGTACATATTCTTGATTTTAAGCTAAACTCTGCCTTATCTTAGTTATGTGACCTTAAAGCAAATTGAATAAATATCTAACCTTTATTATCTTCACTGTAAAGTGAAAATATATATAGAATCTACTTCAGAGGGTTGAAATAAATTTGATGTAATAAATGAAAATATTTGCATACTGCCTAACATGAATTCTCAATAAACATTAACTCCTAATCAGTAGTAGTTTTATAAAATTTTCCTTGATTTTCATATTATGTTCATCTAAATGTGTTTGTTTCTATCATAAACATTTACTCAAACAAGTCAAGTAAATCAAAATTACTTACTCAGGATTATATAATTTGTCACCATTTAAGCCCATATTCAATATGCATTTATCTGACTTTAAATTCATAACTTTAATGTTACACTTTCTTAGGATTTAATAAAGTTTAATATTTAAGACAAATCACAGATCTTTCTGAGCAAATGATTTTGTTTCAGACTAAAAATGACCATAAACATATATGAAAACCTAATCTGTGAGGAGAGAGAAGTTAAGCTTTCTTGGGATTTCTCCATCCAGTGTAAATATTGTGTTATTATGACACAGTATTCTTGAATATGCATAATAAGATTATATAACTTTCAATCCACTACTGAAAATATTCTGATACTCAATAAAACTCAGTGATTCTAAATTTTCCCCTGGATCTTTACAAGATACCAAAATGTCCTGATTATCCAGAAAGAGACAAAAACAGAGTGCCTAATATAATCCTTTTGAATAAAATGTTTTTCTTTGATTTTATTCTAAACAGGAAAAATCAACTTTCTTGGCAATGGAGAAAATCAAATATTAAGAAAGTAGGGTCAGTAGCTGATACTGCCCAATGTATTTACACATCATTGGACTTTGATGTAATAAGATGTTTTCTTTTTCAATATACTAGTTCAATGCTGCGGAAAAAAAACTATCAGTACAAAAAAGAAAAATAATTCTGTTAAATTAACGTTATTCAGATTCATAGATTATGTTGCCATCCAATTTTGTATAGAGCAAAATTTAGGTGAAACTTTGGTAACAAAGGTTCACTTAGGTCAAGCTACTCTTTCCTATTTGATCAAATTCTTTCCTAAAACAATTGGAGAAGAGAAACACTTTTAATAAAAACGATGTAAGCTGATACCCTCAAAACCTTCAAGTCAAGCTGCTAAAATTGCATGATTTCATCCTAAACTCACTATAGAAGAATGACTCAAGATATAGTTATTCAAAAATACAAATTGCCTTAAAAATAATACCTAATAACTAAATAAAAATAATAACTTTTAGGTGCAGATATGCACAAGTTCTAGTAGACATCATGATGAACAATCTTAATAAGCAAAACATTCTCTCTAACATGCCTCTTAGTCCTGAATTCCATTCCTTTGCCCTTACTAGGATAACCACTACTCACATTTACTGAAACCAAACCTCTCCTTCAAGTTCCAGTTAAAATTCCAGTGCCTCCTCTGAATAAGCCAATCTAATAAACTCCCTCTTTTGAGCAGCTTTGGTTCCTACTGTCTTTATTAATTGGACATTTTAGATTTTCTGCCTTAGGTAGCTGTTTCTGTGTGTCTCTTATGTCTCTAATTAAGGGCTTATACTCTGACAAGACCAGACCTGGATACACATTACTGCAAGGCTCACTATTACCCTCATACCCCCACAGAGAAACACATATTATTAACCAGAAAATCACACAAATAATAAGCACTTAATATTTTTTCTTTGAAGAACATAATCTAACTATGTTTTAATAAATAAACTTTATATTTGTTTATCAACATGACAAAACTATGTAGGGACCAAGGGAAATGAAGTAGAGTTTTGAGACATTCTTCTATCTTTAAATAAAAATCACACCTTCTAGGAGAAGTAGCAATAAACAAATAAAGAAACAACCTTTTCGATTCCTATTTCAATGTTGACTGTATATGATATGAATTTTTAAAACTGAGAAAGTATGAACAGAACAATTTTATATATGCAAGGAATTTCTTTCTCCTAGATATAGAATGAATAGCATCAGATTTAGAATATCTTGGACATAGAGTGATGTCCCTTTCTGGGAAGGAATAGAAATGTTGAGGAATAAATACAGGGAACTTAGCAAAGCCCCACTAACATCCCTTCACTTAGAGGCATGGGACAGAAAGCATTCGTACATTAAATCAAAAGGAACGAATCAAAAGAAACAAATAGATTCATCAGCAACTCCAGCAAGAGAGTCAGATATAAGCAGCAACACTCTTTAGATCATCTAAGCTGGCAATTGCTCCTGGTTAAATAATTTTCAGACACAACCGTAACAGTCAAAAAGTAAACACACTGCTAAATCTGTTTTTTAAGAATGACTACCATGCTTACATGCACAGTGAAAACAGTCACCTACCACAGTAAGAAAGCCATGCCAAACACAGTGAGGAAAAACCCAGGAGAGAAGACATTTTCTAGTCAAATTACATTGAGCTTTAGCCACCTAACCTTTATCTTCAAGCAGAATATATGAAATAGATCAGTCAATTATAGAAACTTGAATATTCTTCCTTTTCATTTGTCTGGATCTGAAAGATATAAACAGAATTCATTTCAAATATGAATACCAGAAGATCAAAATAAAGTAAATATCAAGAAAAAAGAATTCTTGAGCTATATGAAAACTCTGTATTTTAAAAGAAAGGAAACATTTGTCTGAAAGACAAATTGTCTGAAAGACAATTGTAAACAATGCTATTATAAGAAAGAACATTTAGAAATATTTTATTTAAGTTCTCGCAACAACTCAGTAAAACTTATGCAAGACTAATGAGTTTCTGATTAAGAAACAGAAAAGACAATATGATTCTATGACTGCTTAAATAAAAACCACAAAGGAGATGAGATCACCAGATTGGATATTAAGGAAAATAAGATTAATAAAATAAATAAGAGTCTTAAGGAATTATCTCAGAAGCCAAAGAGGAAAAAAGTAGAATACTGATTAAGATGATCCAACCCAGAGGGAGGGAACAAAACTGACAGGTTATAAAAAGGTAGATCAATGATTTTTAAATTAATAATTAAAAATACTTCTGTATTAAATAATTGAATTTATGTATAAGAAAAATTCAAAGAGGTCAACATTAGTTAAAAGATACCAGAACTCAGGTATGCCTTTGTGAAAGTGTTTCATGTTTAAAGGACTTAAAAAATACTCTCTATACACTTCTAGGGGGGAAAAAAGAAAAAATTAGTACCTATGAAAAGGGAAAGTAGCTGGCTGACTTCAAACTCTTGAGAGTAAGATTGCCAAAAGATAATAAAGATTGTATAACAAGATTTCTAGATAGAGCCAATCTGATTTTTATGCAGAAAGGCAAAAACAATTTAAAATAAATTTTAAAAGTTGTTCTTAGATAAACATTTCATAAAATATGCCATATACATTTTGTTTAGAAAAAACAAGTACTCAGTGACACACTCCAAATAACTGAGAGATTATTCAAATCCTAAGAATCCTAGAATGGGACTTTTTATAATAAAAGAACCAGTAATATACAATGTATCCAATAAAACATAGATGTAAATACTTTAATAAGATAATAAAACTTTATCCAAGTATCAAAAAGAACTATTATAGAAATTTCACTTGAAATAATATTAATATTGATGATATCAAGTTATAATTCTGTTTATTTAAGCAAAACATCAATAGAGAGTAAAAGAGAACCAAACTGTTGTAGCTGTAGAAAACAGAATATAGACTTAAAATATGACCCCAAACCAAGATACTGACAATAAAATCAAATAAAAGATATTTAAGATGTGGAAAAATGATAAAAATAAATAAGAGGCAAAATCAACTTCTCAACTGGTACAAACACATAATTACCAAGTGTAATTATACATACACCAATACTTACAAAATGTTAGCAGCCATTCCGCTTTGAATAGTAGATTATGAGTCTTTAATATTCTTTTTTATACTTTTGCATGTGTCACAATTTCCAAATACAAAGACCTTTTATAATCTGTAGTTTTAATAAAAAACATGTTCTTATAGTAATACAGATAAGATCAAACTTTACACATATGATGAATTTTTTTCAGTCTCTTTAATAGGTAGAAATTAAATTACTACTTATTCTAATGGATTTTTTTAAAATAAATGACTTTGTAAGATATTGTCTCAACTGGGCCCAAGTAGTTGTTGGCCTGGTGGAGCCTGGTCCCATACACTGATATGCATTTGTATTAGTGAATAGGCTGGAAAGGTTTTAGTTGTGTTTGTTTGCTTCGCTTAGTTTAAAAAGTAGGAAATTAAGCACAAGGGGCAAATAAAAATGGCCAAAGAAATAAAGAATGAAAGATACTGTGCTGGCTCATGGGAGAAAGGGATACAGGTAGGATCCTATGTTTGTTTTGAGGCTTGTAAGATTCAGCATAAAGAGTACTACCCATAGAACTAGAGAACAAAAATACACCATGGAATCGAAGAGAAAGACTACAACTTTGCTAATTCTACCATTGGTTTTGAGGCAGCTTGGACATCATCCTAAGGCTTTGGGACACAGCCAGAGGATTGCTGTGACAAGTGCAAAAACAGCAGAGTTAGAAGCTAGCCACAGAACATTTCCATGAATGAAAATAGCAACATGGGATGGGGAAATAGTGCAGAAGTTTCTTGTGTGAAAATTAGAACAGAAGAGAAAAACTATTACGAAAAACTTCTTGATAACTAATCATCAGAATGGTTCATGAGATGTCCTCTGAGACTCCCAAAGGTTCTCCATTTCCTTTTCAATACACTTAGAATAATTAATTGCCCATCACAAGCAGTGGCCAATGCCTTTTTACCTAATATGACATGTGCCTCCTGCATCAACCTCATTTGTTAACATTCAATACCCACACTTTCTCCAATACAATTTTGCTTGATCTAATGAAAGATCTTTTTAAATCTTTTTTTTCTCTTGCAATGGCTAGTACTTCTAAATCAGTATTTAAAAAAAAAATATTGGGCTTGTTTTATTCCATCCAGCCTTCAACAGAAATGCTTCTAATATTTGTTTCAGTGTTTCAGTAATTTTTCCAATAAAACATTAGAAAGTTATGTACAGACACATTTTCTTTCATTTTTCAACTGCTATTTTACTAAGGATTAAAAATCAAATAGTTTTAAAATTTTGTCATATGCCTTTGTAGTGTATGCTACACTACATGTCATGCATCTTTTCTTTTTTGACCTTTTTATATGGTTATCTATGTGAGAATATTTTTCTATTTTTTAGCTATCTTTGCATCACTGGAATGATTTTGAAGAAATTCAATAAGTTCCTAAGACTATATCTATAGAAATGTGAGAAAAATAGGAAGTGGAAATAGGAAATATACGAAGGATGTTAAAATGACAAAGAATAGATATATCAACCTAATGACTACTTAAAAAAAGTGAGTCTTACTGATTATCATGACTCATATTCCATAGTCCTCAAAAAACATTTTAGGGACACTTGAAGTGGCCACTTGACATGAAATTAGACCATAATGCTTATTAAAATATAGAAATACAAAGAAAGCCTATGAAATAAGATAATTTTGAATAATTATATACATCTTTAACTTCTGATACTCGGTTTTACAACTTTTGGGTAATTTTCCTTTTCATGGGTAAACCCAGAGACAATATTAAAAGAAGAAAAATTTAGTCATCTTTTAATTTGATTGACTCATTTTATACTCTCTCCACACCCCACTGGCTACTAAAAAAAAGAAAATCATTCTAAACTATTGTGAAGTTTTTTACTTAGGATAGACGCATTGTAATTTATAAAAGGAAATTTTCTTCCTCCATGAACAATCACATCTCATTGTTCATAACATTGATAATCATGTATAGTTATGTACAAAAAGCTTGAAAAATACTGCTTTTTGTGTGTTATTTAAAGCTGCCAATTTGTCTAGGCTTATTAAAATCAAGGCTAAATCATTTCAATGATCAGAGTCTTAAAGTTGTAGTTATACTGTCATAGACCCAAGAATAAATTAAAATGTAAAACTTCAACTTGAGAGAAATTTAAATGATCAAACTAAAGCATTAATGCAGGATAAACCTAATCTTAGCAGTACAGGAATGAGGCTTTACTAGCAAGTCTCATCTAAGAATCAGTAAATGTTAGTGAACAATAATAAGTAATGTGCTTAACAGTCCAACTATTAATACACTTAACCTGGTTTTCTCAAAAGAGAAGGTTTGGCCACCTTGGATAGAAGCAGCCTGATACATTAAAATGTAAATTGTCTCTTTCCAAGATGCTTTTTTTTTTTTTAAACTACATAATCCATTAGTATCAAACCTGATTTTTTAAATTAAGACAAATAATTTCTTTTGCATATGATACAATTGTAATATAAGAATCTTAATACCATAAAATCTGGATAGACCATTCAGATTTAAGTAGTCTCCTTGTAATAATATCCCCTGGTAGAAAGAATCCTTACTAATGATTAGTTATTTTTATAGATAGCTTTATAGTATAGAGACAGAGTTAAAGGTAACTCTTTTCTGTGACTTTCACTTCATTTAAAAACAGACATAAGGGACACCTGGGTGGCTCAGTTGGTTAAGCGGCTGTCTTCGGCTCAGGTCATGATCCCTGCGTCCTGGGATCGAGTCCCACATCGGGCTCCTTGCTCAGCAGGGAGCCTGCTTCTCCCTCTGCCTCTGCCTGCCATTCTATCTGCCTGTGCTCCCTCTCTCTCTGACAAATAAAAAAAAAAAAAAAAAAAAAAACCCAGACATAATACTGGGACGCCTGGGTGGCTCAGTTGGTTAAGCAGCTGCCTTTGGCTCAGGTCATGATCCCAGCGTCCTGGGATCGAGTCCCACATCAGGCTCCTTGCTTGGTGGGGAGCCTGCTTCTGCTTCTGCCTGCCGCTCTGTCTGCCTGTGCTGGCTCTCTCTCTCTCTCTCTCTCTGACAAATAAATAAATAAAATCTCCAAAAAAAAAAAACCCAGACATAATACTGAACAAAGGTGGTCTAAAACACTCATATGTACTACATACTTAAAATGTTTTAAGGGAACCTAGTTGTTTCTTATATTCATTTAAATTTTGAAAATTTTATTCATTATGTGCTTTCACTTTCTATTGCAACTATTAAGACTTAAGATTTTGTGTAGTTCAATTTTTAAGATTTTATAAATCTCAAAGAGATTTATATCTATTTGTCAGAATATCTATTTGTTCTACCCTACAGGACATATAAAAATTCAACCACCGGTAACAAGGTTTATTCCAGGCAATTATACTGGTTCATCAACTCTCCCTGACTCACTTAGGTCACTGTATTTTGTCTACCTGGCTTTAATGATCCTTCTATCTAAATTCAGTTTTAATTTCTACTTTTGGCCACTTTTTTTGTGTCATCTCTATTTTGCTAAATGGACTTTAATTGTACACTTAAGTCTTGGTTCTAACTCATTCCACCCTCTGTATATCATCTGCAATCCATATGGTGAAGTTTTCTTTCTCAGTCTCAGAGCTTGATCATAACCAGCCCAAGTTAATCCATTACTCAGCACCCAGGAGACAGGGAGTCAGATTGAGTTATTCACAATGGGTGATATAATAATAACTATTGTTCACTTATTAATCATTGCTCTTAAGGAAACATATTTTAAAGGTGGCAAAATTAAGACACACACACACTTATCGCAAATATTTTACATATTCAGCTATTCTAGAACTTGATTAAAACGTAATAACCTATATACCTCACCATGGGTTAGATAAGTCATACAGATTACTTTTTATCATCAATCCTGGTAGCATCATTTATTGTTGTACCCATTATAGAAATGGACAAAGAAAGCTAAGGGATAAACATTATACTGACTGAATTATAAAGTGAACATTAATCTCAAGTAGAAGTAAAGTCATTCACCAATGCTGTATTATATAAAACTAATCATTTTAATTATCTTAATTATTTAAGTTATTAATTTTTAAAGTTATTATTTATTATCAAACTAATTATTTTAAATTAATTTTCAACAAATAATTATTTAGCACCATGTATGTATTAAATACTGTTCTAGCAATGAACAAAACAGAAAAACCCATGTTTTCATGAGACATTTTAGTGGTAGAAAATAAGTTACAAAACAAAATTTAAACAAAATGTAAAACAATATATCAGTTGTTGATTTTATAAGTATAGTACAGAAAAGTAAAGAGGACAGAGAATGTTTTGAAGAAAAAGACTTTGCAGGGAGTGAGAGTTGAGTAATGACCTAAAGCACATGAGGGAGTGAGCAATGAATTACATAGAAAAATTTCATTCCAGACACAGGGAATAGTAAATGCAAAAGCATATGAGAGAAATATATCTGTTGTATTTAAGGAGTGGAGAGGTAGCCACTGTGGCTAGTGTAGAGCAAATTAGTGAGAAGGTAATAGGAGATAAAGTCAGAGAATCAGGGTGGCAAATTATATTGATTTCTGTATTCAATTTAAAGGAATTTATTTCTTACTCTTAATAAACTAGAAGCCTGAGTGGGAGTGGGCAGAGAAGTGACAAAGTTTAACTTCCATTTTTAACAAGACCACCTTGGCTGCCATGTTTGGAAGAGTCTGAAGAGTGTGGGGTAAGGGCTAGAAAAGAAATGTCAGTTCACAGGTTGTTTCATTAATCCTAGTTTGAAAATGATATCAGCTTACATAATAGTCTTCACAGTAATAGCGGTGTAAGTTGGTAAGGTTTTGTAAATATTAAACTGTGTAGCAGATAAGGTTTACAAGTATATTTGTGAAGGAAAGAAGTTAAGGATTATTCCAAGATTTTGAACCAAGTAACTAAATAGAAAAACTATGGGAGGAAAGGGTCTGGGGGAGATTAGGAGCTCAGTATTTAATACTGGGTTTGAGATGTCTATTAGACATCTAAGGAGAGACATCCAGTAAGTTAATAGATATACATGTTGGAAATTGAGGGGAGGAACTGATGTAGATAGTACATTTGGGAATAGATAATACAATTGGGAATTGATGTAGATCATATATTTGGGATTAAAGTAGAGTTCCTTTCATTGAGCCTTATTAAGAGGTTAAAGGATTGAGAAATTTAGCTCATATGTGGAAACTGATGATGTCACAGATGTATCAAGAATATATAAAAATGCTTATTACTCTTAAGAGGCTTTATGGAGACATCAAGGAAAGTCCTCCCAAATTGATTCAAAATGGCTTGAGAGGGCAGAGAGGGCTTGAGGGGGCAAACTCCAAACTGGCCTGGAGTTTTTATTATTGTTCAGGGTGGCATCAGACTGAGGATTTCTGTGCACAGTCAGGAAACTTGTGTGGATTAAATCTGCTATTTGATGCTACTAAAGGAGTGAGCACCCAGGTTTCCTTATAAATTTGCTTGGATGTGTGGGCTGAAGAAGAAGAGCTAAGAATGAATAAGTAAAGCCGAAAAAATGTCTGCAGTGAAATTTAGAAAAAGGTGGGGTCTCAGTTCCTAATTTAAGATAACTAGAAAAATATCACCTTAGAGTTAGAAGGTTATCTCAAGAGAAGTAGAAAAAAGATGTTCTGAGAAGGACTGAGTCATTATCAGTGGGGCCAAATATTGATGGTAAGTCCAGTAATAGAAGTGGTATGAATAACCACTAGATTTAGTATTATGGAGGTCTTTATGTCCTTAGAAACAACAGTCTCACTGGAGTGTTGGGATAAAGTCTTAAAGACCTCTCAAGTAAGAATGAGAGAGGAGATATTGGAGAGTGTGAAATTAGACTTTTTTTATAGAAATTCTACCATGAAGAGGAAGGAAAAAATATATAGAGTGGGAAGAGGAAATAAGAATTAAGTAAAACCAAGGGAAGCTTGTGCTTTTAAGTAATTTTGATGCCTAATACCATGAAAATTGTCACCTTCACATGAATTTCAAATTGCCCCAGGCAAATAGGCATCGACAATTAGAACTTATTTTAGAGTTTCCAGTTCAATACTGCAAACTTAACACATATGTTTTAGCTCCCTAAATCTCATTTAAAAGAGAAATCTATTAAAGTTCTAAGAATGGCAGGACAACAATTCATCTTTCATTATTATGTCATTAATTCTTTTAAGGGATGAGCAAGAATGGAGGAAGACATAGACCAGAACATACTCATTAGCATGCAGAATGGCAGAAAGTCTCTCAGCTTAGTGAATACTGACAACAGTAATAGGCTGTGAGAAACAGTCAGCTTAAGTTAATTAAAAGATGCATTCATAAGACTGAGAATCTCCTACATATCTGCCCCTCCCATATTATAACATGTCAAGCCATTATGTTGCTTTCCATCCCTCCTTGTCTACAAGGATATTTCTACTCTATAGTCTAAAAAAGCAGTAAGTCTGAGAATGAGTAGGGGACATAGTATGGCTATTAGATTCCAAAAGTGAAGTTCTCTCTCTTTTTTTTTTTCTGTACTAGTATGGACCCCGGAATGTTCATCTCTTTCTCATTAAACCTAAAACTGAGTCTTGATAAGTCAGAAAGACCTTCCCACATACTCAGTTCACCCAAGTAGATCTTCCAACTGAGGAAAGGCCTATAGTGGAAATGCAATACCACATAACTTAGCTACCCATCATAATTCTAATCCTAAATTAACCATCTGCATAAGAACTACCAGGCACCTAAGGAAAATTAATAGTATAAAGAATCAAGTTGAAGAAAGAGAACTTAAGCCAAAGGAAGCAAAACCTTTAAGATTTTAATTATAATTAATAAATCTAGAGTTAGACATAATGAAAGATTCAAGAACAAAAAACAATTCTAGAAAAATAAAAATAAAATACAATTCTTAAAAGAATTGAATAAAAGTTTAAAAGGCAAAAGTTAAGCAGAAACAATGAAGGAAAAATAATGAAATATACAAAAATTATGAAGTTAACATGTTTTCAGAGTTAAGGGTTCAACATGACAAATGAAACACTTCCATTCGGACATGTGGCTTATGAAATTTTAGAATATCAGAGAAAATAGAAGCTACAAAAACTTTGAGAGGGAAGAAAATCAGCTTATCCTATAAAGGTATGAAAATAAGATGATCCTCAGACTTCATCAGTCATATTAGATCTTAGAGAAAAATAGAGCAAAGATTTCACTGTTCAGAGGAAAACTGATTCTACCTAGAATATGCAAACTAGAAATTTATCAAATAAAAAGTAAAGGCACTTTCAATTGTTCAAAAATTAACAATTAAATTCCATTTATTTGTCTGTCTAAGGTGAAATAAGAAAATAGAAAAGTGGGAGAAGACTGTCATAAATAATGAAGCCAATTCTCCATAATGAACTTCATAACTATATGAATATGAGAGACAGAATATTGGAGTGATTGAGAGGCTTTAGTTTTCCACTGTCTGCTACACCATTAATTCCATGATCTTTGCCAAGTCATTTGATTTCTGTGTCGATTTCTTCATTTGTAAAATGAGCAATAATTGGACCAACCTCATAGAATTTTGTGATAATTAAATGAGTTAATACGTGTGAAATACTTAAGTGTGATTATCTCATTTACAACGTGAGCACATAGTATCAGGTTATATACTGGCCATCAAAAATTGAAGGAAATACAGGTAGAATGTTTTTAATCATATAATGGAATATACGGTTGACCCTTAAGCAATGTGGGGGGGCTAAGTACAAAATCCACATATAACTTTTGACTCCCTCAAAACCTGACTACTAATAGCCTACTGTTCACTGGAAGCCTTACTGATAACATAAACAACCAAATAACACAAATTTTACATGTTCTATGTATCATATACTGTATGTTTACAGTATATTAAGCTATAGAAAAGAAAATGTTATTAATAAATCACAAGGAAGAGAAAATAAATTTACAGTACTGTACTTTACTGAAAATGATCTGAATATAATGGACCACATAGTTCAAACCCATATTGTTCAAGGACTGTATTTTAGGGAATTAATAAAAGAAGAAAGCATTAAAACTGGAAGTATGTTAAAAACTCTAAAGATTCAATTACACAATGAAACGGATATTATGATTTATATATATGTGTGATCTTTTCATAAAGTAGAGAATATGTGAATGGGTAGAAATGGGACTGGACAAATCTCATGTGCTTGACTTATTAGTAATTATATGTTGAATAAAGAACTTTTATCAAGCTTTGTAATAAAAAAGTCCAAGTCTAGGCAACTTCTCAGTTTCTCACTGGTAAAATGTGTTTATTAGACACATTGCTGGTAGAAGAGGATGTAAATAGAAGAATGAGCTTCCTACCTGGTTATAGCAGGCTCTGGCTTCACCCTACTCTATCTGCTAACACAACTGTCTAGAAGAAAGAAGTTTCTGAGTATAGTATGAGTTACCTTGTGCTAAAGAGTTTGAATTGTGTCTAGCTGAAGTACCAGATTATGAGCTTGCTGCTGTAGGAGCTGCCACAAATCAGAAAACCAAAGTTTATAGACCTGGCTCTCCCCAGTCTCCATAGAGGCAATGTAGCAAAGAATGGAAAGTCTCCCCATAGTCAAAAGTTTAAGGCAGAAAATAAGATTAAAAAAAACCATAATATATTGAGTATTATGTTTTCATTGCTTAGACACTGAACAGAAAATTTATATCTTCATGAATAAATACAGTGTTATCAACATTGAAAATATTAAAAGTGGTATGGAAGAACAAATAGGGCAGGTTAAAAGACTAAGGAAGATTTGAGAAACAAGTAAGGATAGAAGTTTCTTTTTACATAATAGGCTAATAACATAAATATTGAATTTTGGTGTATCAAGAAATATTATTAAATCAACTAATAGATTATTTAATAATAAAAAAAGCAAGTCAAAAAATTGAAAAAGAGCATAAGAGGGATAGGATGAGTTACACTCCTACTCTTCATAAGAGGAAAGTCATCAGACACTGTCAAAGTTGATTAATCAAACTATGGTCATATAAACACATTATTTGGAACGAGGAAGACAACTACCAGAAACATCAAAAATAAAATTTAACCTGATTGCTTGTGGAGAGAGGGAAAATGGGGGAAAAAGAGGGATGTGTACGTGTGTGTGTGTGTGTGTGTGTGTGTGTGTGACAGAGGGGAGAAGGAGAATAAGAGGGAATGAGGCAGTCCTTATTACAACCAATTGGAATTAACATTTCTGTTAAGAATCAGCATTGTTTTGTTGTTTACTCGGGTATATCAAGCCAACTACACAACAGAGACTAGAACCCAAATTACTTGACCATCTTCACCTTATGAAACTTTAAGGAAAGAGGAAAGAATTAACAATGAAGATAGAACATTAGGCATCCAAAGTGCTATTGTTTAAAGAAGTTTGTTGCTACCTTAGCAATCCATACATGGATATGTACAAAACAATCATTGTTAGCCAACAAACTGAATTAATATTATGGGTTGACCAATCAAGAAACAACCCACACTCAAGACGTGTATTTATAGCACACAATATTTATTTATTTATTTTCTGTTCAGAAGAATAAACCATTAGAGTCAAATCCTCAAGATGGTCTTAAGGTTGAATTGCTAGTTATTGAACTGTGCTGAATAGTTTCTTCAGCCACAGTTAATAAACTACTTCAGGCATGCTGGCTGTTTGAAATGAGCCACACAATGGTGAAATGAAGATAGAAAAAGACACTTTTGAATAAGATTTGGGGGACTCTACTAATGCACTAAATGACATTATGCACAGTCTCTTAATGAGACCATTTCAACATTTCCTAATTTCCATCACAATTTAACAGTTACAGCAGATCTAGTTTCCTTGAAATTTGTTGTGAGGTTAGTAATGAATTAATTCTACCTGCACTAGATAGAGGATTAAAGAACTCATTTTGATTTAAAATAGCTGCAAATCCTATTATGTCCGACTATCAACATTTTTGTCTGCCCAAGAAATCCTTGTGAACTATTTCCACCACCACCCTACCCCCATAGGATTAAAATTAATGTCAAAGAACAAAATTATCTCTCAACACACCAATCGAAAGTATAATATATAAAATATATAATACATGATTACTATATACATATATATCCTTGGAAGATTTTTTTAAATCATCAGTCTCTCTGGTGAATATCTGATACTGTATAATACTCATAAGTGTTATATCTACTGCTTTATTAATATTTTAATTTATTCCCACACCATTTGCACTAGAGTAGTTGTAACTTTAACAGTGCACTAAAAATATCCAATGTTACAACTGCAGCTAAAACAAAATATTATTTCACTAACATAGTACTTTATTTTTATTTTGAAAAAATATCTTTAATAGTAACTACTGAAATACATGTAGTAACTCTTTAAAACTCTTTAAATTTTCTGTTAGATAATTTTTAAAAATCATAGAAATGTAACACAAAGTTTACATATAGGAAGTTGTCATATGGTGCAAATCATTCCATAAAGTCCTCTTATATGTGTTCTTCAGTCTGCATAGTTATTCTACTTAATACTTCTTAAAATTAGATCATAGCACCTATATAATTCTGTTACTGCAAACTTACTCACTTGTCAAACATTGTGACAAATCGCTAGTAGTTTGAAATTAAACACTTGTATTTGAACACCAGCTTAATATAATCCATTCTCAAATAACTATTTAAGGACATCTTATGTTAAATGTATTGTTATTAATACAGATTCAATAATTATATTTCCATGTGCATTATATCTTATCAATTTTGCAGTTAGAAGTTTTATCGATAACTCCATGACTGGCATAAAGATCAGTGAATCATGACCTACATATAGTTTAAACTCTCCACTTTTTAACTGACCCAACATAATTTTAAATAATTGTGTTTTTAATGTGGTTTATTATGACTTATACAGCTTGAAATTCAACAATTGAAGTATTCCCTCATGAGTTCATGCTAATCCTGGGAAAGAGTACTAGGGAAACAGAATAAAAAAACACAGTAGAGGGGTGCCTGGGTGGCTCAGTGGGTTAAAGCCTCTGCCTTCGGCTCGGGGTCATGAATCCGGGGTCCTGGGATCGAGCCACACATTGGGCTGTCTGCTCAGTAGAGAGCCTGCTTCCTCCTCTCCCTCTGCCTGCTTCTCTGCCTACTTGTGAACTCTGTCTGTCAAATTAAAAAAAAAAAAAAAGCCTCTGCCTTCAGCTCAGGTCATGATCTCAGGGTCCTGGGATCGAGCCCTGCATGGGGAAGTGTCTGTTCATATCTTCTGCCCATTTTTTGATATGATTATCTGTTTTGCGTGTGTTGAGTTTGAGAAGTTCTTTATAGATCCTGGATATCAACCTTTTGTCTGTACTGTCATTTGCAAGTATCTTCTTCCATTCCGTGGGTTGCCTCTTTGTTTTGTTGACTGTCTCCTCTGCTGTGCAGAAGATTTGATCTTGATGAAGTCCCAAAAGTTCATTTTTGCTTTTGTTTCCTTTGCCTTTGGAGACATATCTTGAAAGAAGTTGCTGTGGCTGATATCAAAGAGGTTACTGCCTATGTTCTCCTCTAGGATTCTGATGGATTCCTGTCTCACATTGAGGTCCTTTATCCATTTCGAGTTTATCTTTGTGT
>PISX010032127.1:0-16431 GCA_004024625.1 Mellivora capensis
TACTACTTCAAAATGTCCCCTAAATAGTGATAAATATACTAAGTGTAGAGAGATGATGAATACCCGTATCTTTTTATAAGAGCAAAAAAAAGTACTTTCAAAAGGACTGATTTTTATCAAAACGACCTTTATCAATAACTAGTGTTTCTGAACAACCTTTTCAAAGTAAATGTCTGTACAGCAAAGGCAGATTTTCTCTTTTTTCACTATACATTTCCTAAAGTAATTTTTTACCATGGAATAATATTTCTGATAAACATTATTTATCAAAATAACATAATTAAAATAAAAATTTAAAAATTAATAAATGAAAAAATTATATATATATATATATATATATATATATATATATATATATTTACCTCTTCCTCATCACTAGATGTTTTATTTTCAGGTCTAAAAAAAAAAACAATTCTTTTCAGGCAAATATTAAATACTTAAAATACAAAGAATATCTAAATCATATCTAAACTATATTATTAATAATGTTAACAAAGCATTAAATTTAGATCAAACTGACAAAAAGTGAAGGAATATCATAACGTTACTTGCATTATTTGATATGAAGAAAAATACCACATTTTTTGTTGTAATTTTCAATAAAAACAAGCTTTTACTGGCTCTAAAAACTATTTGGAAAGTGCAAGTTAAGTTCTTATATGAAAGAAACCCTTTTTTAATAATCATGATATTAGTGTTTTGAGGATCTACTGTGTAAATACTATGCATTATTGTGAAATCTTTACATGTTTTAAAGGTATTTTAAGCCTCACAACAATCTTATAAATGTAGGTAATTATATTAGGTATTTTACACAAGAAGAAAATGAGGCACAGAAAAAAGTAACTTCCCTAAAGCCGGTACAGATGGTCAGGAGTAGACCCAGAATTCAAATCCAGGAAATATGCCTTCAAAACACATGTTTTATAGTATGTGGTGAAAGTAATATTTAAGTGTTTTTAAGTAATCTGATAGCAAATGAACTATTAGTATTCAATTTTTAGCTATAATTGTAAATAATAATTCATGAATCTTAATGATTTTTTAAATAAAAAGACCATATGTAGGCAATATTGAAAATCTACTTTCAAACAACTCAAGATTTGCTTCTTCTAAAGAAGTTGATCAATGGGCATTCATTTATTCATTCAACTGTTTATTCACAAACATACACTTATTGAGCATACTACATATGTTCAATGACACTGTTGGCAAAGGAATCTTCGGCTTTTGTAATTTAGAACTTTATAAACCAAAAGTAATAATCTGTGATAGATTAATAGTTTATTTTTCAATTATAAATAAAATCTTTCCCCTTCCCCCAGAATCTAAACAAATATTAAGTAAATATAACCAGATACTTCAAAGTCCCTAATAAAACCATAGCTATTCATGATACTGTCAAAGGCACTGAATATCTAAAATTATCAAGGAATGATTAGTTCTATTCAGAACTGCCTAAGGTTTGTATATTTACTATTATATGAATAGTTTTAAATCAATGAATGATAGTATCTGCATATTCAATTATATGAGAATACTCCACTGTGGAACCAATTCTGAATAAACAATTTCTTGACACAAAACTACATGAATAGGAGTATTAAGGACAATTACTATATAATCTTTAAAAGAATGTAATACAATCAATAAGCTTTCTAACATTTGGAAATGTGAGCAAAATTAAATTAAATAACCATGCCTATCTCTATTGGATCATTTCCGGGAGCATACAAACGTACTCTAAAAGCTCCCATCTTAAAATTAAAAAATAAAGAAAATTCTTTTGAACTCCACATTCTTTTTCAATTATCATCCATTTCTCTATTGCCTTTCCCCATAAAAATTCTCCAAGGAGTTCTTTATACGTATTCGTTACAGTCCAGCATCCACGGTGACTGTTGAAACTGCTCCTTGTCAAAGTCACTTGTCCTCATCTTAACCTTTCAAGCAGTGTGTCTGATATACTTGAGTATTTCTTGTCTTCGCCTGTACCTACATTACAGCATTTTATTTCCATAAAAAGTAATCACTGTTAAAATTCCTTCAGAGAGAAAGAATTTATAGATTTTACCTTCCTTCATCCTGATCTGTTCCACTTGAAGTGCTGTCATCATTCATTTGTAGAGGACGAGAAGTTAGAGAAGGGGCTTTCTCAAACCTTGGTGTAATCACAGATTCTTCTGATGTTTGTCTTTCTTTTTCCCCTTTCCTTACTTCCTCTATATCCAAAACAGGATCACTATTTTAAAAAATCCATTTAAAATATCCATTAAAAAGCTAATGTTTTTGGGTGCCTGGGTGGCTCAGTTGGTTAAGCCACTGCCTTTGGCTCAGTGGCCTTCTCCCCTCTCATGCTCTCTCTTACTCTCTATCTCTCTCTCTCAAATAAATACTCGACCATTCCCTTACACCATACACAAAGATAAACTCGAAATGGATAAAAGACCTCAATGTGAGGCAGGAATCTATCAAAATCCTAGAGGAGAACATAGGCAGTAACCTCTTCGACATCGGCCACAGCAACTTCTTTCAAGACAGGTCTCCAAAGGCAAAGGAAACAAAAGTGAAAATGAACTTTTTGGGACTTCCTCAATATAAAAAGCTTCTGCACAGCAAAGGAAACAATCAACAAAACAAAGAGAAACCCATGGAGAAAATATTTGCAAATGACACTACAGACAAAGGGCTGATATCAAAGATCTATAAAGAACTCCTCAAATTTAACACACACAAAACAGAAAACCACAACAAAAAATGGGCAGAGACATGAACAGACACTTCTCCAAAGAAGACATACAAATGGCTAACAGACACATGAAAAAATGTTCATCTTCATTAGCCATCAGGGAGATTCAAACCAAAACCACATTGAGATACCACCTTACACTAGTTAGAATGGCCAAAATCAACAAGACAGTAAATAACAAGTGTTGGAGAAGATATGGAGAAAGGGGAACCCTCTTACACTGTTAGTGGGAATGCAAGCTGGTGCAGCCACTTTGGAGAACAGTGTGGAGATTCCCTAAGAAATTAAAAATAGAGCTTCCCTATGACCCTGCAATTGCACTACTAGGTTTTTACCTCAAAGATACAGATGTAGTGAAAAGAAGGGCCATGTGTACCCCAGTGTTCATAGCAGCAATGGCTACAATCCCCAAACTGTGGAAAGAGCCAAGATGCCCTTCAACAGATAAATGGATAAAGAAGATATGGTCCATATATACAATGGAATATTATGCCTCCATCAGAAAGGGTGAATACCCAACTTTTGTATCAACATGAACGGGACTGGAGGAGATTATGCTGAGTGAAATAAGTCAAGCAGAAAGAGTCAATTATCATATGGTTTCACTTACTTGTGGAGCAAGTAATAACACAGAGGACATTAGATGGAGAGGAAGAATGAGTTGGAGGAAATCGGAGGGGGAGACAAATCATGAGAGTGGTGGACTCTGAGAAACAAACTGAGGGTTTTGGAGGGGTGGGGTGGGGGGTTGGTTGAGCCTGGTGGTGGGTATCAAGGAGGGCACGTATTGCACGAAGCACTGGGTATGGTCCCTAAACAATGAATATTGGAGCACTGGGAAAAAATTAAATTAAATTTTAAAAAATCTTTTAGAAAAATTTTTTAAAAATTTTAAAAGCCCATGTTTTCTAATAATTTTACTGGTAAAGAATAAAAAAAAACCAAGTTTTTGTAAAATTCTGCTACCCATCTCAATTCATTTATTAGTTCACAGAGCAGTTATGAAGTCCAACCATATATAAGCAAATACATCCCTTCCTTCAAAGACTGATAAATATACAATTACAATACAATGTCTTTGTGGTGACAAAACAGCTGTGGACCTCTTTGTAGGAGCTGTGGAACCAAGCACCATAAACAAGGGACCTAGGAAAACTCTTGCCTACCCATGCATCAGATAACAGGCACACTCACTACAGCCCCAGCTATGGACCCAGCAATAGCCCATTCACTGGTTCCAGCCCCTTCCTCTCAACCACATCTGGGAGCCCCTGGAAAACACTGTCTTAGATAATCACGCATTGAAGAGAGAGCCTTTTTGGAAAACTAGATTTCCTACAGTAAAGTTCCAGCACACCACCAGAGGAAAAAAAAAAAATCAGGTTTGTATACACTGAATGGTAGTCATTAAAGACTACTTCAAATGTAAAGACAGCAATGTAAAACTTCAAAGAATATAAAAAGCCAAGTAAATATGATACCACGAAATGATCACAATAATCTTCCAGTAATTGATTTCAAACACATGAAGATCAGTAGTTTATCCAAAAAAGAATTCAAAATAGCAGTTTTAAGTACACTCAGTGAGCTACAAGAAAACACAAAAAGCCAATTCAGGGGTGCCTGGGGGGCTCCGTCTGTTAAGCATCTGACCCTTGATTTTGTTTCAGGTCATGATCACAGGATCATGAGATCCAGCCCAGCATTGGGCTTATGCTCAGTGCGGAGTCTGCATGTCGCTCTCCCTCTGCTACTTGCCCAGCTCACACACATGCTCTCTCTAAAATAAACGAATAAACAAACAAATAAAATGTTTAAAAAAAAAAACAGTTCAATAAAATGAGAAAAATACTAGATGAACAAAATGAGAAGTTTAATAAACAGTTGGAAGGGCACCTGGGTGGCTCAGTCAGTTAAGTGTCTGACTCTTGGTTTCAGCTTAGGTCATGACCTCAGGGTCATGGGATCAAGCCCCGGGTCTGCTTGTCATTCTCTCTCCCTCTCTCTGTCCCTCCCCCAACTTGTTCTCTTTCGCGCTCTCTCTCTCAAATAAATAAATAAATAATATATACTTTAAAGAGCTGGAAATAGTTAAAAAAGAACTAAAAAATTCTGGAGCTGAATAATATAGTGAATGAAATGAAAAAAAAGCAATAGAAATCACTGACAGGGAGCATCTGGGTGACTCAGTTGGTTAAGCGTCTACCTTCAGCTCCCGTCATGATTTCAGGTTCCTTGGATCCAGCCTGGCATCAGGCTCCCAGGGAGCCTGCTTCCCCCTCTCTCTCTGCCTGCCTCTCTGCCTACTTGTGATCTTTCTCTCTCTGTCAAATAAATAAAAATAAAATCTTTTTAAAAAGAGAGAAAAGAAAAATCACTGAGAGGAAAATGGATCAAAAAAATCCTGTGAATTTAAAATTTTCAAATTTTAAAACCTTCAAATTCCCCAATCAGTGGAGAACAAAGAAAAAAGAAAGAAAAAGAATGAGAAAACCCTATGTGATTATGCGATACCACTAAAAGAAACAATGTGTAAATTACTGCACTACCCGGAAAGAGGAGAGAGGGAGAAAAAGACATAAAACTTAAAGAAGTCATGGGTGAGAACTCTCAAACCTGGGGAAACATTTGGAATCTAAGTTTATGAAGCTCAGTCATCAAAAAAACTCAACTTAAAGAGATTTTCTCCAAAACACATGATAATAAAACTGTCAAAAATCAAAATCAAAGAGAGAATCATAAAGCAGCAAGAGAAAAGATGCTTGTCACCTACCAGTGAAAAACCCACAGCTAAGATCATACTCGGTGGCAAAAACACTGAAAGCTTTTCCTCTAAGTTCAAGAATAAGACAAAGGCGCCCACTTTACCACTTGTATTCAACATCAGACTAGATAAAGAAATGAAAGGCATCCAGATCAGAAAAGAAGAAATTAAACTTTGTCTGAAGAGGATATGATCTTACATATAGAAAATCCTGAAGACACCACCAAAAAGCTGTTAGAACTAGCAAAGATGAAGGATACAATATCCACATATACAAATCCGTTACATTTCTATACATTAACCAAAAAAATCCGAAAAAGAAATTTAAAAATACCATTCACAAAAGCATCAAAAAGAACAAAATATTTAGGAATAAACTTAACCAAGGAGGTGAAAGATATGTACACTAAAAACTATGAGACTTTGATAAAAGAAACATCAGACACACAAATAGGAAGATATCTCATTATTTATGGATTAGAAAAATCAACATTAAATATCCACATGACTCAAAGCCCTCTGTAGATTCAACGCAATCCCTGTCAAAATTCCAGTGACATTTTTCATAGAAATAGGAAAAGGAATCCTTAAATTTATATGGAACAAAAAACACCCCAAATAAGCAAATCAATCCTGGAAAAGAACAAAGCTGGAAGCATCACACTTCTTGTTTTCAAACTGTTACAAAGGTATAGTCATCAAAATAGGATGACCTTTCATAAAAACAAACACAAAACCCAAAGAAACAGAATCAAGAACCGGACAATAAACCCATGGATATAGTCAACTAAAATTTGATAAGGGAGTTGAGCACACTCAAGGAAGAAAAGATAATCTCTTCAATAAATGATCCCGAGAAAGCTGATATTCACATGCAGAGAATGAAACCGAACCCCTAACTTACACCACTCAGAAAAATTAACCAAAACTGGATTAAAGTCTTAAATATATAACCTTAAACCATAAAACTCCTACAAGAAAACAGGGGGAAAGCTCCCTGACATTGATGTTGGCAATGATTTTGGATGTGACATCAAAAGTACAAGCAACAGAAGCAAAAACGGTGGAACAAGCAATGTTTCTGCACGGCAAAAGAAACGAGCAACACTCTAGTTCCATTTACGTTGAATATATAGGGGAAGGAAAGGAAAAAATAAGATAAAAGAGAGATGGAAGCGAACCGTAAGGGACTCTTAACTAGAGGAAACAAACAGGGTTGCTGGAAGGGAGGTGGACGGGAAGATGGTCTAGCTGTGGTGGGCATTAGGGAGGGCACTTGTGATGAGCACTGGGTGTTACATGCAAGTGATGAATCACGAAAGTCTACCCCTGAAACTAATAATACAATATATGTTAACTACATTGAATTTAAATAAAATCTAAAAAAACAAAGCAGAAACAAGTAATATAATGAAAAGGCAACCTGCAGAATGAAAGAAAATATGTGCAAACCACACTATCTGAAAAAAGGTTAATATCTAAAGTATATAAGAAATTCATACAATTCAATAGCAAAAAAAAACAAATAATTCAATTAAAAACGGGGCAAGGCATCTTAATAGACAGCTTTCCTCAGAAGATATTCAAATGGCCAACAGGACCAAAAAATGGGCTCGACATCACTATTCATCAGGGAAACGCATATCAAAACCATCATGATATCTATCACCTCACGCCTGATAAAATGGCTCACAACAAGAAGGGAAGAGATACCACTGGCAAAGATGTACAGAAAAGGGAATCCTTACACGCTGTTACAGGACTGTAAACTGGTACAGCCACTATGCAAAACAGTGTGGAGGTTCCTCAAAAAACGAAAAATAGAACTATCAGAATATCCAGTAATCCCATTTCTGGGAACATTCTGACGGAAGTGAATCAGTATCTCAGAGAGGTATCTGCGCCTCCACGTTTACTGCAGCTTTATTTACCACAGCCAAGACACGGAAGCAACCTACGTGCCCATCAGTGGATCCACGGATTTAAAAATGTGCTATATATTTACAAGGGAATATTTTTAGCCACACACAAAAAAAGAGGGAAACCCTGCCATCTGCAACAACATGAATGAACCTTGAGGGAATTAAGCTGAATGAAGGAAGTCAAGCAAAAAGACAAATACTCTATGACCTGACTTACACGTGGAATCTTGAAAAAAACACATTTACAGACTTGTGGTTGCCAGGGGTAGGAGGCTGAGGGAAATGGGTAGATATTGGCTAAAGGGTACAAACTTCCCATTACAAGATTAGTAAGATCTGAGGGTCTCATGTACAGAATGGTGATTACAGTTAATAATACTGTTATAGGGCGCCTGGGTGGCTCAGTGGGTTAAGCTTCTGCCTTCAGCTCAGGTCATGATCTCCAGGTCCTGGGATCGAACCCCAAATCAGGCTCCCCACTGAGAGTCTCCCTCTCCCTTTGCCCCTCCCTCCTGCTCATACTCTCTCTCTCTCACAAATAATTTCTTTTTAATTTTCTTAAAGAAAATGATTTGGTAACTTTTGTATACTTTTAGCTTACTATTTAATCCTAATATAAAAAGCTAGATTTACTAATACAAAATTATAATTACTTTTTCATGGACTAAATGCATGCAAGAGAGTATTATTAGCATATAGCTACATACACTCACACAAAGACTAAATTTCCCACAAGAGATTACTAATTTAGGAATTGAACATGAGCCCCTAAGAGCACTGAAAACAAAAACAAAGCTAGCAATTATTGTTTTTAAACTGTTAAACATAACTATTTTAGTTAAAATTTAACATCCAAAAAAGAAGGATCTTCCTGCCAGCAATTATTAAACAATTTTTCTCGACCTAAATTTCAAAAATAAATCTATAATTACAGAATATGAAATAGCTTTCATTTTGAACACAGTTGATAGAAGCAACTTTTAAATATAAAAAATCTAGTTAAAGTCGCCTCAAACTTAGGGTGGGGGGAACCCAAATATGAAGCCATAGTAACAAGAAGCCACCATATGCAGTTTTAAATGTGTGTAATTGATCAATGCCTACTGGACTCACTCACCAACCAGGCAATGTCAGCTCTTCCTTACTAAAAGAAAGCCAATATGGAACAAAATCACTCCAATACACATGCCTCGAGTGCCAACCAACCAACCAACCGTCTCACCCAAATTACCATGGTGTTTCAGATGATGGCAAACCACCTAATTCTCTGAAAGTCCCCCAAACCTTAAACTCTACTCTTCCCAAAATATATAAGAATAGCAGACTGCTCTGTCAGAAAAGACTTAACCAGCACAGTTCTCTCTTACTAGCAGGCAATAAATTCCAGCTTCATCTTTTTAGTTTACATATTGAGGGCTCATAATCCTTTCGCAGGAATTGTTAAAGTCTTATAATAATTTACCATTATATTTCATTTTCCTTAATAAAATATAAATGAAGTTTGTGATTCCTTTGATCCATTTTACTATAATTAAAATTAACATAAATACCAGTAAAAGAATAAGTAGCAAGTAACCACAATATTGGGCCCCCCAAAAATTAAAAAAAAATGCATGCAACTGACAGGTTAAATTGTCAGAAGGGACCCATGTCAAACTTTCCTTTTGTTTAAGTGAGAATTAGTACTATGTTAAAAACAATACATGGAGGTTAAACCCCATTCACTCAATAAACATTTATTGAATAGAACTATTTATGCTAGAACGTTTTCTAGGCACTGAGAACATGGCAACGAACAGATAAAAATCCTACTCATGAGTGAAGTAAACACAAAAAACAATAAACTACACAGGTAAAATAGCCAGTAGTAGAGGAGAAAAACTAAAGCAGAGAAATCAAATTTTGATGTGCTATAGGATAACAAAGAAATCAGGATATTTCCTGAAATATAGGATAACCAAGAAATCGGGATAACCAAGAAAGGCCTTAATTTTTTTAAGATTTTATTTATTTATTTGACAGAGAGAGAGATCACAAGTAGGCAGAGAGGCAGGCGGCGGGGCGGGGGGAGAGGAGGAAGCAGGCCCCCCACTGAGCAGAGAGCCCGATGCAGGGCTTGATCCCAGGACCCCCATATCATGACCTGAGCTGAAGGCAGAGGCTCAACCCACTGCGCCACCCAGGCACCCCAAAAGGCCTTAATTTTTAAGCAAAAAGTAAAAAATAAAAATAAAAAAGGAAGGAGAAAGGAGCAAGCAAGCCATAAGAGTATTGATGAGAAAAGCTCTCCAGACAGAGTCAACAGCAAGTAGAGAGTTATGCTCAAAGTGTTTATAGTGAGCAAAGAAAAGAAAAGAAGCAAAACATTCAGTGTGCCTCGACAGAGTGAAAAGGACAGAAAATACGAGTTCAAATCCAGGAGAGGTGGTAAGCAATAGGGAGAGACCCGAGATGAATAGATCATACAAGGCCTTGTAGGTGTTAGAAAGAATGTACTCTGAGCGAAATGGGAGGCAACTGGGGTTTGAGCAGAGGAAGACATAATCTGACTTATGTTTTAAAAGATCCACTGTGTTTAGAATTAATGGAAAAAGAAAAGGCAAAAGAACAAGCAAACAAGAAGACCAATTAGTTAATTATTACACTTATACAGACAACAGATGACAGTGGCTTGGTCATGGACGATGTGGTTAGCTTCTGATTATATTTTGAAGGAAGACCTGACAAGATTTGCTGACAGATTAGATGGGACGTGTATGAAAGAGAAAAAGACGGGTGTCAAAGATGATACCAAGTTTTTTGGCAGAGCAACTAGAAGAATTGTCATTAACTTAATTAGGAAAGACAAGAAGGGCAGGTATCAGAAAGAATATCAGTAGTTCAATTTTGGACATGTTAAGTTTGCAATACCCAATATCTATCCCAAAGAAATATCAAATAGGTGGTTTTATATGTAGGTCTGGAAGTACACAAACAGATGTGGGCTGGAGATACAAACTTGAGGATCATTAGAATATAGAAGATAGTAAAAGTCAAGAGAAAGAAGATCAAGGACTGATTCCTGGACGACTTCAATGTAGAAGAGGTAGAGAATGAGGAGAAAGAAGCAAATCGGGCTGAACTGCACAGACTAGAAAGGCAGGGGGGAAACCAGGTGAGTGAGTGATATTTTGAAAGCTAAATGAAGACAGAATTTTGGAGAAGAGAGTTTTCCAATGGGTCAAGTATTGCTGATAGGTTAAATAAAATGAGATCTAAGACATTATGTCTAGATTTATTAAAATGAAAATCAGTGGTAACCTTTGAAAAATCAATTCTGGAGTAATGGGAGTGAAAATTACTAGTGAGAATTCAAGAGTGAATGGGAGGGAAATAAGGATCACTGAGTGTACATGGTTCTTTTAAGGATTTCATAGCTAAGTGGAATGATCATAGATGACTTAATTTTCTTGTTTAGTTCAATTGTTACACAATGATGACATAATATTTTTGTAATATTTTGAAATTTTAAAAATTACATACATGTAGCACTAATTTTTTTTTTAAGTTCCTGACCAAGGGGACTCCTTAGTGGCTTAGTCAGTTAAGTCTCTGACTCTTGGTTTTGGCTCAGGCCATGATCTCAGGGTTGTGGGATCAAGCCCTGCACAGGGCTCTGCTCTCAGTGCCAAGCCCGCTTGTCCCTCTCCCCACCACCACACCTCACCCCCCTTCTCTAATATAAACTTTAAAATCTAATAAAATCTTTTTTAAAAAGCCAGACCAAGGCATTAAATAATTCATGAAATTATATAAGCAAAAGACTCCTTAAAAATTTTCTAGATATATAATATTATATAGCCTGATTATCATTTTTCTCATGCTTAGAAAGACCACAGAAAAACTCTAAGTTCCAACAGCAGTATTTCATGCTTGATAAAAATCATCTAACTCTAGGATATCTTCTACTATCCAAAATAATTAGTCATATTAAAATTCTGTAAGGAAAGTACAAGGGGTTTAGAATGTAGAAAATATTCCTATTTTGTAAACTGAATTCTCATAAATTCTATAATGTGAAGTCACTGTTGAAAATTTTGGTGTGGCACATGTAGAAATAGATTCTCTTTAAAAAGGAAGGATAATAGCACACGTGCATGATACCTTAAGAAGAAGATTCAGTGCATTAGCGACATATTAGTTTATAGCACAGGGATCAAATCAAATGTTTGTATAGAACATGGGACAAGTTGCCATATGAAATCTCTTAGTAATATTCAGCTCAATTTGAGGGTCCAACATTTGAGCACTCATGCATTAGGGACCAAAACAAAAACCTAGTGACTAGGAATTTTGTTGGTAATAAGAATGCCAGTATAGGGACACCTGGGTGGCTCAGTTGGTTACGCGGCTGCCTTCGGCTCAGGTCATGATCCCAGCGTCCTGGGATCGAGTCCCACGTCGGGCTCCTTGCTGGGCAGGGAGCCTGCTTCTCCCTCTGCCTCTGCCTGCCACTCTGTCTGCCTGTGCTCGCTCTCTCTCTCTCTCTGACAAATAAATAAAATCTTTAAAAAAAAGGAAAAAAAAAAGAATGCCAGTATAGCAGGTAACTTCCTTTTGCAACACAGCAGATTTTAAAAGTATTCTATTTTTCACAAAACTCGACCATTCTCCTATACCATACACAAAGATAAATGGATGAAAGACCTCAATATGAGACAGGAATCCATCAAAATCCTAGAGTAGCACATAGGCAGTAACCTCTTCGACATTAGCAACAGCAACTTTTTTCAAAACATGTCTCCAAAGGCAAGGGAAACAGAAGTGAAAATGAACTTTTGGGATTTCCTCAAGATAAAAAGCTTCTGCACAGCAAAGGAAACAGTCAACAAAACAAAGAGACAACCCACGGAATGGGAGAAGATATTCTCAACTGACACTACAGATAAAGGGCTGGTATCCAAGATCTATAAAGTACTTCTCAAACTCCACACCCAAAAAACAAATAATCAAGTCAAAAAATGTGCAGAACAACAGACACATGAAACAGTGCTCCACATCAGGGAAATACAAATCAAAACCACAATAAGATACCACCTCATACCAGTCAGAATAGCTAAAATTAAGAAGTCAGGAAATGACAAATCCTGGCGAGGATGCGAAGAAAGGGGAACCCTCCTACACTGTTGGTAGGAATGCAAGCTGATGCAACCACTCTGGAAAACAGCATGGATATTCCTCAAAAAGTGGAAAATAGAGCTACCCTACAACCCAGCAATCGCACTACGGGGTATTTACCCTAAAGATACAAATGTAGTGGTCCGAAGGGATACGCGCACCCAAGTGTTTATAGCAGCAATGTCCACAATAGCCAAACGATGGAAAGAACCTAGATGTCCATCCACAGATGAATGGATAAAGAAGATGTGGTATATAAATATATATATACAATGGAATACTATGCTGCCATCAAAAGAAATGAAATCTTGCCATTTGCGACGACGTGGATGGAACTAGAGGGTATTATGCTGAGCGAAATAAGTCAATCAGAGAAAGACAATGATCATATGATCTCCCTGATATGAGGAAGTTGAGAGGCAACATGGGGGAGTTGGGGGGTAGGAAAGAAATAAATGAAACAAGATGGGATCAGGAGGGAGACAAACCATAAGAGACTCTTAATCTCACAAAACAAACTGAGGGTTGCCGGGGGGAGGGGGAGTAGGGAGAGGGTGGTTGGGTTATGGACATTGGCGAAGGTATATGCTATGGTGAGTGCTGTGAAGTGTGTAAACCTGGCGATTCACAGACCTGTACCTCTGGGGCTAATATATTATATGTTAATAAAAAAATAAAAAATTATATTTAAAAAATGGGCAGAAGACATGAACAGACACTTCTCCAAAGAAGACATACAAATGGCTAACAGATACATGAAAAAATGTTCATCATCATTAGCCATCAGGGAAATTCAAATCAAAACCACATTGAGATACCACCTTACACCAGTTAGAATGGCCAAAATTAACAGGACAGGAAACAAGTGTTGGAGAGAATGTGAGAAAGGGGAAACCTGTTACACTGTTGGGAATGCAAGTTGGTGCAGCCACTTTGGAAAAGAGTGTGGAGGTTCCTCAAAAAGTTAAAAACAGGGTGCCTGGGTGGCTCAATGGGTTGGGCCTCTGCCTTCAGCTCAGGTCATGATCTCAGGGTCCTGGGATTGAGTCCTGCATTGGGCTCCCTGCTCCGCAGGGAGCCTGCTTCCTCCTCTCTCTTTCTGCCTGCCTACTTGTGATCTCTCTCTGTCAAATAAATAAATAAAAATCTAATATATATATATTCAAAAAAGTTAAAAACAGAGCTACCCTAAGACCCAGCAATTGAATTACTGGTTATTTACCCCAAAGATACAAATGTAGTGAAAAGAAGGGCCATATGCATTCCAATGTTCACAGCAGCAATGTCTACAATAGCCAAACTGTGGAAGGAGCAGAGGTACCCTTCAACAGACAAATGGATAAAGAAGATATGGTCCATAAATACAATGGAATACTCCTCAACCATCATAAAGGATGAATACCAACATCTGCCTCAATGTGATGGAACTGAAGGAGATTATGCTGAGTGAAATAAGTCAAACAGAGAAAGACAATTATGACATGGTTTCACTTATTTGTGGAACATAAGGAATAGCATGGAGGACATTAGAAGGAAGGGAAAAATGAAGGGGGAAAAATCAGAGGGGGAAGATGAACTATGGGCTCTGGGAATCAAACTGAGGGTTTTAAAGGGGAGTGGGGTGGGGGAGTTGAGTGAGCCCAATGATGGGTAATAAGTAGGGCATGTATTAAATGGAGCCCTGGGTGTTATACACAAACAACAAATCACAGAACACTACATCAAAAACTAATGATGGACTGTATGGTGACTACCATAGCGTAATTAAAAAAATAAAAATAAAAAGAAATGCTGGGATAGAAAAATAAGTAATAAAAGTATTCTAAAATTTGCATAAAACATGACATCAAACCAAAAACTTCAAATATACTTTGTTAAACAATCAGTACCTTGTAGACCTAAACTCATTTTTTCAAACAGTCACATACGACATTGTTTTACAGGGGTGAAAATTTACTTTCCTATTGACAGATACTTAGACTATCTCCAACTTTTTTATATGAAAATAATGCTATAATAAATATCCTTAACATATGTCATATAATATGACATATGTTAATTATATATATAATATGACATATGTTAAGGATATTTATTATAGCATTATTTTATATATTATATTATATATATATTTTTATATATATATATTATATATATATATATAAATGTTGCTCAAAGTCTGCTAAAATATGCTCAAAGTCTGATTTGTTATCATTTTCAGAGTCTGATTTATTTTCACTTAAGGAAAGATCAGAAGATGACTGGCAACTATGATTTATATATATATATATATATTATATATATATATATAAATGTATAATAAATGTCCTTAGAGTGTGTGTGGGGGGGTGTGGGTGGGTGTTTACACAAGTCATGTTTTCCTATAGGATCTAGTTCTGGCAATGAAGTTCTTGGGATAAGGGGTCAGAATATTTGAAATTTTTGAAACACACTGCTAAATCACCCTTCAGAAAGGATTTACCAATTTTATTTAACAACAGTATATAAGAATGCCCTTTTCTTCACATTTGCTAACTTTGGTTGTTAATTTTTTAACAAAATATTTATCACTATGATTGTAAAAAATGGTATCTCATTATTTAAATTTTTCTGATTAGCACCCAAGATGAAATAGCCTTGCTAAAAAACATAAAATTTGTTAATCATGAATGTTAGCTCCAACTAGAATCTGTTTTATAGGAAAATAATAATTACCTACTATTTAAGTATTGCTATAGGCTTACCCATCAGATTCTTCATTTTCCATAATAGGACATAGGTTGTTATCAGTTTTTCCACTCCCTATTTGATGCATTAGTCCAGCAGCAGCAGAAGTATATATGCTTTCTAATACTGCCATTTCATCATCTTGGTGCTTCTCCATTTCTTCAGTCTTTAATGGAAGTTTGATACGAAGGATAACTGTTACTAGTTTATTCATTAAAATGAACTTTTTTTCATTAATTATACATATTTTAAAGATTCTCTTTATTTATTCATCAGAGAAAGAGAGAGCACAAGCAGG
The DNA here is from genome assembly GCA_004024625.1 of Mellivora capensis. NCBI lineage: Eukaryota > Metazoa > Chordata > Mammalia > Carnivora > Mustelidae > Mellivora > Mellivora capensis. Next base: position 15,618 of record PISX010032127.1, read on the forward strand.
AGGAGGTGCCAGCATGGGAGAAGCAGGCTCCCTACTGAGCAGGGAGCCCAATGCAGGACCCCATCCCAGGACCCTGGGATCATGACCCGAGCCAAAGGCAGGCTCTTAACCAACTGAGCCACCCAGGCATCCTAGAACTTTTTAAATTAATTATATCATTTGACTCTTAGTTTGTCATAATTTTAATTGATAAAAATATTTTGTGTTTATCATGACAAGTAACTGCAATTTTTATAAATTCTGCTTCATTTCTGTTTCAATAAAAAGAGAGGAATTGGGACGTGTGGGTACCTCGTTGGTTAAGTATCTGCCTTGGGCTCAGGTCATGAACCCAGAGTCCTGGGACAGAGTTCAGGCCTGCTTCTTCTGCCAGTACTTCCCCCTGCTTGTGTGCACGCACTGTCTCACTCTCTCTCTCTCTCTCTGACAAATAAATAAAATCTTTAAAATAACTAGTTTGGTTTATACTTTTTGCCATTTGCATGTCAAACTCTTGGTCTTCTTTCACTTCAAACGTAACCCATGGTTTCCTTACTTTTTTATTTTCTCTGTCACTATCAAAACTCTCATTTTTGCTAAAAATATGCTCAAAGTCTGATTTGTTATCATTTTCAGAGTCTGATTTATTTTCACTTAAGGAAAGATCAGAAGATGACTGGCAACTATGATCCGAGGATGAATGAGAAAGAACGACATTTTCGAGTCTAGACTCTTTCTGTTCAGGTAATGCCTGAAGTGCGACAAAGACAGGCACTGCAAATGCATCTTTTTTCTCACAATCAAGTCTATCATTTGTCAAATTAGAAGGTATTTC
>PISX010032128.1:0-16542 GCA_004024625.1 Mellivora capensis
GAGGTTCTGTCCTTTGACATTAAGTCAGAGGCATTGTAGACCAGAGGAAGACCAGGAATGTGTTCTGTATGAATAGCTTCTACAATTACAAGAAGTTTCCTACTGACGTTTTTTATTTATATGCATTCACTTATACTTTATTGGCTATTTCAAAGCAATATAAATAAGGCAGCTGCAGAGATGGCAAAAATGGCTTAGCATCAGCATTATTTAAATGGTATCATTAAGACAAAAAGATGTGGAAAATTTGGCTTCACTGCAAAATGCCTGGTTTACACCTTCCACCATTTATGACCTGGAAATCCTGAGAACACCCTTGGGCAGTTGTTGTTAGTATAAGCACTGAGTTCATACACCTTGCCCTTCCTGTTGTTTACAGGGAAAAGGACAAATGAGAGAGGGGGTATAGTAAACACAAGAATAAACACTTAATGCAATGCCTGCCATTGCATGGAGCACTGGGTGTGGTGTAAACTTGTGATCTCTGTCTGTGAAAAAAATAAATAAAATATTTTTTTAAAAAAAGAATAAACACTTAATGGACAAAAAGTATGAGAGGTGCTGGAATTCATTTTGGAGAGGAATGGAAGTAAAATGTCTTCTCCAAGTGTTATCCTCAACCATCTACATCAAGATCATCTGGGCTTGCTTGTTCAAATTACAGGAATTTCTCCAAATCAATGGAATCAAGGTCTTCCAGAATGCTTGGGAATATGATTTCATATAAAGCTACCTAAAAGAGTCTGGTCTACATTAACATTTGGGACACTGAGAGAGAGGAGAAGGTAAATAAGCTTTCAACATTTTACCTACTTTCTGGAATGCTGCAAAACAAGGTAAAAAAATTTTAATCATTCATGAAGTGAGAACAGCAAGAGTTATTTCACACAAATCAGGAACATGATGTTGGGAGAATGAATATCTCCCACAAAATCACAAAACTAGATGATGTTGGGAGAATGAATGTCTTCCACAAAATCACAAAACTAGCCAAAAGCAATGCCTCAACTGAAGCCAAAGACCAGGTTCTTTTAACGACACCATGATTATTCAGTGAGTCATTCCCTACCCTTGGCCAGTTTATATTTTTTATAAACATACTTCACTCATTTAGATAACATTGTAAATATCACAGATGTATGTGCTTATTACATAAGGTCTTACAGTTTCAGTAATTCCACTTTTTGAACAAAAATAGTTTACACAATCTATCAAAGAATTTTGACACACTTGTAATTTTCTATGATTAATTCATTCACAAATTTACATTAGTTATAATATGTTAATTCATCCTCCTTTTTACATATGTTGCTCTATTTCCTGCCACTAAAAGCATATTTTCTTTCATACTTGAGAAGATACTGTGGATAGCTGAGATCACACAATTTTGTGTCCCACACTGTGCATCACATAAGTAATTTCTCAAGCCATTAAAATTTTTCCTAAAGACAGTCTATAATGTTTGCACAATTGAAATGTCCACTTAAGAAAGAATTTTATTTCATGATATTTGGACTCTCCTAGAAAGTCCCTATGTAGGAGACATAATTACTAACATAGCATTCCTAAGTGCTCTTTCTTACTTCCATAGATATGTATGGACAGTCACTTTTTGATTCTAATGGCTTATTCTACCAAATATTCTTATCCCAAATAGACACTCTTATTACTCACACCTTTATGGAACTTGGACACTTTGGGATTTTCTGTATGCAAATTGCCAGTCTTCTGTGAATGTGTGGAAAAGAAGGTAGAAAGGAGAAAAGGGGGGAAAACAGATGGTAGAGTGGTGTAAGGAGAGACTTTCTCATCAACACATTACAAAGACAAGTGTATTGGGGCAGACCACCTCAAAATTTCAGTGACTTAACATACAAGTAAAGTAAAACTTTACTTCTTTCCCATATCACAGTGCCATATGAGGGAGCAGAAGCTCTGCCCCACACAGTCCTATAAGGATGAAGGAACTTTTTATTTAAATTCCAGTGAGTTAACGTACAGTGTAATATTAGTTTCAGGTGTACAATGTAGTGATTCAACACTTTCATATATCACAGATGCTCATCCCATCATGTGTACTCCTTCCTCCCCATCACCTACTTAACACATCCTCCCCAACCCCATCCCCTCTGATAACCATCACTGTGTTCTATATAGTTAAGAGTCCGTTTCATGGTTTGCCTCTCTCTCTTTAAAATGCAGGCTTTTTCCATATTGTTATTCTGTCTTCCTCTAAGACCTCAGAGTTTTCTCTAATCAGCTCATACGTAGAGAAAAGGAGGAAGGGCCAGCCCTGGAAAGGGTGCCATCACATCACTAAAACTCCACCAGCCATAATTCAGGCCCACGACTATACTTAACTATAACTGAGACTGGACAATCGTTTCTAGCCATGGTCTCAAGAAAAAAAAAATAGAGACTATGGTATTGATAAGCACATGCAGAAACTGCCACAATGAGGGAAGATAACCTGTTGTCAAAAGAGAGGAAGCCGGAAAATGAATAAAGAAGCCTGATGGAGAAAACAATCAGCATCTTCCAAATCCTACAGTCAGTAAGACTTTAGTATATGGATGGAGAACCAAACACAAGGAAATGGGTATTCTCTGCGACAGACTTCAATTAACCTATTATAGGGAAACTGTCAAGGAGAGAAGTACTGATTCTGTTCAGAAAAAGGCAAATAGAATCAAATGCCTGAATCCTTTATTGAACAGGTACAACAACCCATTCATTTGCCATTCCTTTATTTATCACAAATACTCGTTGAATACCCACTCTGTTAGACACTGTCCTAGACTGTGAGGCTCTAGAGAGCCAGGCAAGTGAAGGAGAGGAGAGATGTTGGAGTTGGTGAGAACCATGCTCCAGGCAGAGGGATAGCATCTGGGTAGAGCACTTTTGGAAGACCTACCTGAACAACTCAGGTATGACTGGAGCACAGATGGGAGGGTGAAAGAGAGTGCCAAGTGAGAAGGCAGTTATCACTCCTTAAGTTCTTAATAAGAACTTTCAAAATTCATCCCCAAGATGATAGAAGCAGTTGGAAAGTCAGGACTGAAGAAACATGACTGGGAGGTGGGTGTCTGTTAGAGGGATATGCACAGAGGTGATGGCCCCCTGTGCGATGTAATAGCTGTTGTCAAGGAAAGAGGTGGGTTGTTTTGAGATAGTTCAAATGTAGGATTGACAGAATTTGGTGATTGATTGAGAGGGAGGGGAATGTAAAACATGACATCTAGGTCTGTGGAATGATCTCATGGAAACATTGATAATTGTTTTTTATAATTTTTTCATTATGTCATGTTACTCACCATACATATGTAGTACATGCACCATGTTAGTACCTCATTAATTTTTGATGTAGTGGTCTCTGATTCATTGTTTGTGTATAACACCCAGTGCTCCATGCAATACGTGCCCTCCTTAATACCCATCACCGGGCTTGACAATTTTAATTATATTAAAGGAAAGATACTTGAGTAGGTAACAGTGTCACTTCAACTGAGGTCCCTATTATGGTTTTAGAGCAACTATAAAGCCAAATCTCTCTATATACTTATAAATGTCCTTAGTTTTGTTGATGTTTTCATGGTCTCAAACCTTCTAAAGTTAGTTTCCTCAACCCAATTCTTTCCATGAGAATACATATTTCTCTACAACAAATTCTGCAGTAGGGGTTCCTCATACTTCATGAGGAAAGATTTGCTATTTACCAGGGAAGACTTTTAAATCTGCTTAGGGACATTCTGTTAGAAAACAGGAGAAGGGAGTTGGGGGAAATTGGAAGGGGAGATGAACCATGAGAAACTGTGGACTCTGAGGAACTAACTAAGGGTTTTGGAGGGGAGGGGGGTGGGGAGTTAGGTGAATCTGGTGGTGGGTATTAAGGAGGGAACATATTGCATGGAGCACTGGGTGTGGTGCATAAAAAATGAATTCTGGAACACTGAAAAGAAATTTAAAAAATAAATAAAAATTAAAAAAAAGAAAACAGAATGTAAACAACAGAAATTCAAAAATAGTCTGCAGTTGCTAGGACTATAGTTTTTGAATAATAATGACTAACATTGAGTAATTAACAATACATTAAACATATTTTTAATAAAGATTTTATTTATTTACTTTTTTGAAAGAGAGAGAGAGCCGAGGAAGGGGCAGAAGGAGAGGGAGAGAGAGAACCTCAAACAGACTCTGTGCTCAGTGTGGAGCCCGACATGGTGCTCGATCCCACAGCCCTGAGAAATGCCCTGAACCAAAATCAAGACCCAGACACTTAAACAACTGAGCCACCTTGGCGCCCCTACTAAGCCCACTCTAACTAATGAACATACTGGTTTATTGATCCTCCCCTATGAAGTAAAGCATCACTAGTCTCTATATTTTATAGAGGAGTACATAAAGATACAGAGAGATTAAGAAGCTTACTCAGGATTGCACATGATGGAAATTGCTGAGCCAGACCTCAGATCTAGATAGTTTGGTTCCAGAGCCCAAGGCTCCAGAGCCTTTGCCAAAGGCCTCCAGTGTAATGGAGGTAAACATCATCCTTAAGCTTCTGATGGCCACAGCTATTTGAGACCACATGAGCTGCCAGTTTCCTCATTGATGTGGAAGCCCACAAAAAGTTAAAAAGAGGTAAATATTAAGAGATTTTATTTGTTCAACTATTGAAAATGTATTGCCAAAACTATAAGACAGCCCTTGACTCAAGAAAATTTTCAGGGGTGCTTGGGTGGCTCAGTCAGTTAATTGTCTAACTCAGGATTTCACTTCAAGTCGTGATCTCAGGGTCGTGAAACTAAGCCTGGGGTCAGGCTCTGAGCTCAACACAGAGTCCGCTTGAGATTCTGCTTAAGAGTCCCTCTGTCCCTCCCACTGCTTGTGGGATCTTTCTCTGTCTCTGTCTCTCTCTCAAATAAATAAATAAATAAATAAATAAATAAAATCTTTAAAACAAAAGAATATTTTCAGATAAGCTAGTTTAGAATAAATGCATTGAAGTCCACAGTGTTCAGGGTTATTTCTGGGAGATGAGCAAGTAAGCCAAAAGGAACTTGGACTGGAGGTTGCTTCCTCCCCCTTTTCCAGTGAGTCTTCCCTATCCAGCACTGGTAGAGTCATAATACAAATCAGTAGTTAAAACCAGGAGTTTCCGGTGATTGAGTGATCCTGGTTCTAGACCAGGTCCTGAAACTGAGCATCTACAGGACACTGAGAAAGCCAGGTACACACCTGTAGCCGTTATAGAGCAGTGATATATAAACAATCATGCTGTCTACTTCACAGAGCTGCTGAGGATGGTAAAATAATTCACGGGGTGCACAAAGCAAACTTTCTGGAACATACTGCATGTTTTTAAAGCATGGCTATCTTCCCCCATTTCCTAATCACGTCACATTCTTATTCAATAAAACAGTTTGTTCACCTGGGCCCCTGGTACGGATGTGAGATCAGCCAACCAGGTGCTTTCACTGGACCTGTTGAATCCAGTGGGAGATGCAAGGCAGAAGCATGGTAACCCGAGGGTTGCTTGTGGGAGAATGCTTCTATACTTCCTGTTTCCTAGACCTCCAGAACTTTCCTGAGATACTCTGTTCCCAAGATTGGCTCTAAGGTCTCTTTCACCACAGTGAACTCCTATGCTAACAACCAATAACCCTCATTGATGAAGTACCTTTACATGATAGCAGTACATTTGATATTCATTCATATGGCATTCCCTTGATTTGCACATGTATTCAAGAATTCTACTCATGTAGTCATTTATTCAAACCTTGTTTTAGCTCTGCCATTTACCGTACTGTGTGACTCAGGGAAAGGAACCTAAATCTCAGCCTCTTTTTCTGTAAAATATGGACATTTAGACCAGCCCCACAAGGTTGTTTGCAGGATTTCCAGCTATCTGAATACATATAATTTTTAACTACCACGGCAAATAATATTGACTTGAGCTTCCTTGTATTTGGAAGAGATATGGCTTTTGGTAGAAAAATAATGCAATGAAGAAGAAAGAATTAATATTTAGATTTGATTCTCAAAAATAGGACTATGAAGCAAAGCTTTTTTCTTTTACCCTTTTTATCTCATCAGAAACCAAACCTAGAAGCCTCTTCTCATAGATATCTTCCCTTCTGTTTACGGCATCAAGGCCTATGATTTGCTGCTCTGGGGGTAAAAGGGGGATATGACAATGAGGACACCTTTGGGTGTTGCAGGCTTGTGAGGGAGAAGGAGGAATCAGGTGCTGAGGAAGAATAGCCATCAGAACTATGATTTTTTCCCTTGAGGGTTTTGCTTTGGAGAAGGCACAGAGGGTGCTGGATGATGAAGGATTCTTGACTCCACTTTCCCACTTGATACCTGGAGAAAGTCATATTGTGGGATTCCCCGTGCAACCCTGGGAGCAGAACAGGTGAGTATAATTGGTGGTGCATCATAGTCACCAGGAGACCTTGACAGTTATTGTATCTGGGTACAAGTGGCCCCTGACCTGGGCACCATACTTTAGAGGGATTGGCATATCACAATCATTAACTTACTCAAAACAACATGCCTCCTTTACAACATAGGCTCCTTCTCAGTGTTCTTGCGACTAATACTATTGAGGCTGCAGGAAAATGCTTCACATTTTTAGAACAAAAGACTACCAATGTAATGCTCTGAAGGTTAGTAGGTTGTGACATTACTAAACGTTGTAAGAAAAAAGACTTAACTTACATTGTTTATTACTTAACTTGCTAAATCCTTTTCTTAGATAGCCCAGATACAATACATGATGACATAAGGTAGCCCCTGGTGCCCAGTTTCTTTGTGCTCCAAATCATGAGTCTAGAGGTTCTAATGACTTAGTAGAGTGTTTGCAATAGTTGCATAAAGGAGATAAGGGATAGTTTGCAATAGTAAGTAGTTAGTTTTGCTCTTCAGTTAATCGTCATGTAGATGTAGAGAGAACATGTATGAATTGTGACATCAATTCTTTATATTGTTTTAAGGATCCAGATGTTGTTTGAAGACGTGATAAAAGTAGTAATAGAAGTGATTGTGATTGATATGCTGAAATCAAAATAATTTTGGATAGCTCTACAGTAATAATTTATCTTACATGACTACCTTATGACAGCATCCGAATATCATATATAAAATTCATGGTTTATTTATGAATTTAGGAAATGCTTTAAGAATTTTAATACCTGTTGCCACTGCCTCAGCAATGGAAGATTTGATTGATAGAAATCAGTCTCAGGAAAGACAAAAAAAAAGAAAGAAATCAGTCTCAGCGCTGTAATGATTCAAGAAAGCTTATCTAATTTATCAGTGTTGAAAGAGCAAAAATTATGTGACATTGTTTATAGAGTACATTTTGTAATTTTGATTAAATGGAAGTAGAGAAAATAAATTTTATTAAATAAATTTTTAATAACTGATAAATTAGGTAGATCCTTATTGCTTCTCAGCCTTTTGGCTAAGATCAAGTAAAATTATGTGGACCTTATTGTGTTAGTCACCTCAATATCATAAATAGAATACCCAAAGATACTCAATATAACCAAATCCAGGCATCTTTGATACATTGCCAACTTTTATTCACATCAAAACCATATTTACTAGGATTCTTTTTATTGTGTTGTTATGCAAGTATATTTGTCAACGTGGGAGCACAAAACATCATTTAATAGTTTGATAACTAACTTCTACTATATACGTATTTAGATATAGGCACTTGATCCTCCAACTGCACCCGCCTGCTGGAAGCTTAACTCTCCTCTGCAGTGTTCAGATTTTGCACGGCAGGGATACTGAGTTGACTGGGACATGACTGGTGGAGTTTTCTAAGTAAGAGGGACTAGAGGAAGGACAGAATGACAACTAACACAGGGGCCACCCAATCAGTAAGAGGGAGGTGGCTGGTATTCCCAAGGAGCATTGTGTGAGTAAAATAATGGCCAATCAGTCCCCATATATTAATGCCAGAAGAGAAAGAAGCTACCAGACAGATGAGGTCTAGAAAAGCAACAAAACTTCCAGCCTGAAAACCTGAATCATTTCTTCTTCCATGAAGTTGCAAAAACTACCCCCTTCCTCCTGTACATTCAGACAGCATCTTGTAAATATGTAAGGACCTATTTTTAGCCAGAACACTTCCATCCTGGTTAAATAATAACCTTGTTGTTTAACCCTTAAACTGTCCCTGCCTCCCCTTCCCCCAGGGGACTTACTCAAAAACAAGCATTCCCAGACCCAGAGAAATAATCTTTTTTAGGGTTTTCTGATACCTTAGGACACATCTTGCCAAGAGATGCACAAAATAAGTTGAGATAAAGTAGATGCTCAGAGACATCTGAGCTCTGCTGGCTGGGTGCCAAGGTGCCCATTGCACTTCCCAGGGAAGGAGGCTGGAGGGCCCACTCTAGCTGCCTGTGTAACAGCTTACTGCAGAACAAACACTGACTACTATTTTCACATTTCACCTTTTTTCATAGAAGCAAAAATCCTCTTCGTATTTCTTTCAGTTAGCAAAAAGAGGTACTAATGTAAGTCTTTCATAAAAGCAAAATGGCATAATGCAAAACTTCAAAAAAACCAGACTACCCATATCTGACTCACAGGCTTATTGATAGGAATCAAGAGTTTTAGTATACCAAGAGCACTTTACAGTGTCAGCCACATTGTTAGTGCACAATAGATGTTAGCTATTTTTATCCTGGATTATCTTTAATGAACAAGTATATTGATTAAAATACAACCTAACATACTGCTTTGCATATCACCACGAGCAATACACATTGTACCAAGCATGGAGCCTACAGCATTTATAAAGTAAAAATGTAAGCATGCCTAGAAATAAGAAGGTATAGGACTTAGCTTCATTGTAAAGAAAATTAAAATTTGTAGATAAAAAACTATAATCCTGGATATTAAATTATATTAAATTTAAGAAATAAAGGTGCTCTCTTCTGAAGAGGGAGTTAGTCAACATAAAGACACTTGCAACTCTGTGCCAAGAGCAGAACTGGATGCAAGGGAGATTGAGATAAGAAAGATAACCTCGGAGCAACATCCTAGAAAAAATTTAGGGGAATCACAAAGCCCTTGTAGGAATAGCCTGAGCATTCCCATAGGGAAAGCAAAAACGGTTGAGTGTGAATGTTATGAGAAGGCTCATATATAAGGCTAAAGATGGCACAGTGATTAATAACATTGGGTCACTTTATCTCTTTCTTCCTGTGCAAGCCAAGAGCTTAGTGATATTACCAACTTCTTCCTTTCTTCCTGTCCTTGAGTGCTAGAATCCTTCAATGTTCTAACCCATACCTACTGTTTTACAGCTGAGCGAGCTGAAGAGAACTGGAGGAAAAAACGTACAAATCATGAAGGGCTCTGCTGCTGTGAGTCACTGGGATGACTGTCTATGGGCAAATGGCACGTTTGTGGTTGAGTCTAGAGTTGAAGCCAAGAGTGAATATCTGCAGGGGTGAGCCTGGGGTGGAATGACGCAGGAGTGGTGGGGTGGTGGAAAGTGAATCTGCAGAGTTAGTTCAGTAAGAGGTCAGCAGGTTTAAAAAAAAAAAAAAAGCACCATTCTGCTCACCTTTTCTATGCCTCACAGCCTTGTTTTCACACCATATTCCCTAATACTTTGATGACATTTCAACATAGTCTTAGCAAATGTCAGGGCATCATAATACCTCAAAATTGTTGATAAACCTCAAAAGGAGTAAAATATCTAGGGAGAAAACTTAGCCAAGGAAGTGAAAAACCTGTCTTCTGAAAACTATAAAACATTGATTAAACAAATTGAAGCCAAAAAAAACAAGTAGAAAGATATTCCAACAATTACTATTGTTAAACAGGCACATGAAAGATATTCAACATCACTAAGCAACAGCAACATGAAAAGCAAAACCAAAATGAGATCTTATTTCACACCAGTCAGAATGGCTGTTGTTAAAAAGGCAAGAATTGTTAACAAGGTTTGTCAACGATGTGGAGAGGGAAATCTTTGTTCGCTGTTAGTGGGAATGTAGATTGGTACAGTCTCTGGAAAACAGTATGGAGATTCCTCAAAAAATTAAAACTAGACCTACCATATGATCCAGTAATTCCACTACTTGGTATTTATCCAAAGAAAACAAAAACACTAGTTTGAAAAGATAACGCATCCCTATGCTTTTTGTGGCATTTACAATAGCCATGATATAAAAGCAACCCAAGCTTCTGTCAATAGACAAATGTATAAAGAAAATGTGGTATATACACAATGGCATTTTATTCAGTCATAAAAAGCAGTGAAATCTTGCCATTTGGAAAAAGATGGATGGACATAGAGGGCAATTTGCTAAATGAAATAAGAGACAGAGAAAGACAAATGTCTATCGATTTCCCTTATATGTGGAATCTAAAAAATAAAACAAAGACAAAACAGACTTTTCAGTATAGAGAACAAATTCCTGTTTGCCAGAGGGATGGTGGGTGGGGAATGGGAAAAATAGGTGAAAGAGATTAAGAGGCACAAACTTCCAGTATAGAACAAACTAAGTCACAGTAATGAATCATGATAACATTGTATGGTAACAGAATACACTTGTAAGGAAAGAAACAGGATGGCTTGGGCTAGAGAGGACAAAATAAATGTGTAAAGATGTATTCCTCAACTTTTCAACCTGGAGACAAAGAGAAGACTCTTCAAAGTTATTTAAGCTAGGACTAGGCTATAGGAAAGGGGAAATTTTCCAGACTTAATAATTGTGCAGATTAATTAAACTTAAAGGAGAAGAGGCTCAAGATAATATGTTGAAAGTGTTTTTTGAAACTACCACATGCAAAATGTATCACAAAGTAGGAGCAAACATCCTATCAAAAAAAAAAAAAAAAAGGTGACCTGGGATTCAGAGTATGTGTGCAATCATGTATCCATCTTCTGGGACTTAGTTTCTGAAAGTGAAAAAAAGGATGTTAAGAGTAGACAATCTCTAATCTACCTCCTCTCTAATTTCACTGTTTTAGCTAGAAGGAAGGCAGGGGCTTAGGTCAACTGGTTGGTCCCAGAGAACAAAAGTAGAAGGCATTGTGTGTCCCTTGTATCCACAGTTACAGAACATGGATTTAGAGACTGAATAGCTTACACATCAGAAGGGACTAGACAAATAATAAAAGCTGAGTTTGGGGTAGGAAATTGAGGAACAAGTGATCGAAGAATCAGGGAAGAAAATCTGAAGAGCAACAGAGAAGATCCTCTGAGGCTTTGTAGCAAAACTGATAATGTGTTTGCTTTGCCCTTTCTTAGACACCAAGAGATAACCTTAGATTGCTACAGAGCTCTAAAATGTTCTAGATGCCCCAAGCAAAGGAAGCATGTCCTGCAAAGCCTATATTTTCCCAAATCACTGATCAATCCAAAACTATATCCTATTTCCCTATTTCCCAGGAGCCACTGAAATTTCATCACCTCCCCAGAACAATTCAGAATGACTTGTTCTGTCCATAAATTCCTTTCTCTTCCCCTGTGAAGTCCTCAGAATTCTACTCTGAGGTCTCTAGTTTTTCCACAGGAGTGGGTTGTTGCTTGTCTTAAACTCCAGGACCCCCATCGCATTCCATTCTAGGATCTATTCACATTGGTGCTATTAGTGTGTGTGTGTGTGTGTGTGTGTGTGTGTGTGCCATTAATGTTTTAACCCAAAGAAATCTGCGTCTACTTGCCTCTTTTATTCATTGCCTCCAGCCACTCACTGGTTAGTGAAAGCTAGAAGAAAGCTAGAAGAGCTTTCTTCCGCCACAAAGAAGTAAAACCACAACTAAAGCTATCAGCATTCCAATTTCCTCTGATTGGCTGAACAAGCCTTCCTTAAGTGTCCAGACATAGAGAATCTTCTCACTTACCAAAGTTCTGGAATTGAGAATCAGGCTGCCCTTTTGGACCATTAAGGTGAACCTCGTTAGGAATTCTGAGACAGAGTAGATATATCAGGAAACTTCCCAGCCCAAGTGTCCTCCAGTCATGTTAGAAGCCAGCAGAGAAGACTCTGGCCCTAGAAAGAGTCTCAGTATAAAAACTGTCTCCAAGTTTGAGAGTAGGTGGATCTCTCAGTGAATTTCCTGAAGAACAAAGGCCAGGAATTCACTGCCACTTAGAAGAGGTGTGCAAGTGTTCATCCATTGTCTTAAGGTAACTTTAAAGGAGTTAATTTTAAGGTAAGTCAGGGTCAGAGTGGCCCTTTGACCTGCAGGTCCCTCCAAAAGGTGAATAATGTCAGAATCCCTGAGGACCATCAGATGGCCACTTTTCTCCCCAAAGTAGCTCCCAAACTGACATTGCTAAGGATAAATGAAAGGAGCATCCCAGAGATCATTGACACATGGTGAGGGAATGCAGAGGGTGCAGCTACACCAGCCTCCCCTAGCCACCGGTCCTGAGATCCCAAACATAGAGTCAGAGCCTCACAAAAGTTCAGAGATGGCCAGTTCATGGCCACTCTTTGTGCTACTAGGTATATTCAAAGAAGAATAGACAATACAGATGTAGTGAAAAGAAGGGCTATATGTACCTCAACGTTCATAGAAGCAATGTCCACAATAGCCAAACTCTGGAAGGAGCCGAGATGTCCTTCAACAGATGAGTGGATAAAGAAGATGTGGTCCAGGGAGGCAAGATGGAGGAGAACTAGGAGGAGGCGCCTTTTCAACCTGTCCCCTAAAGTGAGCTGATTACCTACCAAAGAACTCCGATCACCCGTGAAATCAAACTGAGATTAGAATCATACACGTCTGGATCTCTACGGGGCCAGAAGACGCCAGTGGGCAGATAAAGCGGAGTGGGAACATCAGACTGATATTGGAAGATAAACAAAAGGGGGAGGGAACCACCAGAAATGACCCATTGGAAAGTAATACCCCAATGCGAGAGTCCCCTGCGACTGGGGACCAGCATTAACTTGGAGTCTGGTTGAAAGCACTCAAAGAGAGCAAAGGATCATGGGGGAAAAGTTGTGGGAATTGGGGCAGTTAGGGACAGGGTCTTAAGTCCCCGGACCCAGGACAACCACCCCTGGCGCTGAGCCAGAGAGAGTGCGGCGAAGAAACCGGGTCTTGGTCCCTGAGCCGCAAGCACACGTGAGGGCACGTGGGGTGTGGCTCCCGTGAGGGGGTGTGAGCCTCACCAGCCAGCAGAACCACAGCCTTTTGGCAGTCCCCATGCACGTGCCATGCTGCGCTATCAGAGCCTGAGACATGCCCCACACCCTCCACTGAGAGAGGCCCATGCAGGTGCCACCCTGGAGCTCTCCATCCCAGAAAGGCTGAGCGCTCCCAGTCCGGGCCAGCAGGAAAACCTCAGTGTGCAATCACTGCTTGGAACCTCTCTGGCGGTCTGGAGCTGCCCAGACAGGCGCCACTGTGGGGGGTTTGGGTACAGGAGGGAGTTCCTGTGTCCCCAGCGACCGAGACTTGGAATGTGCTCTGCCAGCGGCCAAGGGGGAACTAATGTGCTCTGCAGCACCCAGAGGGGAACAGACTGAGGCTTCTGTCTGAGAGGGAGGTCTGGGTGGAGTTTGCTTTCCTCTAAACTTACAAAAACCATCAAGAGCTGCCAAGGGGAGAGAAAACAAACGAACAAACAAACATAAAAACCTCCAGAGAGCAAAAGCCTGAAAAAACGGTTTCCTCAGAGCCCACCCCCTTCAGGGGGGCGGGAGGACTTAACTCAGGGAACATTGTCTGAAAATCCATGCAGCAGGCCCCTCCCCGAGAAAGCCAACCAGAAAAAAAAAAAAAAAAAAAGAGAACAACCACCACTACTTCATAGATACAACTTTTATTTTTAATTCGTTCCCTCTATTCTGGTTCTTTTTTTAAATTCTTTTTTATACATTTTATTTATTTCACAGACAGAGATCACAAGTAGGCAGAGAGGCAGGCAGAGAGAGAGAAGGAAGCAGGCTCCCTGCTGAGCAGAGAGCCCGATGCAGGGCTCGATCCCAGGACCCTGAGCCGAAGGCAGAGGCCTTAACCCACTGAGCCACCCAGGTGCCCCATTTCTTTTTTATTTTTTATATAGATAATTTTTTTAGCCTATTTACCATCACAGTGAGATGTCCAATACATCAAATTCCATAATGACCTTTTAACCTGAACTTTTTGATACATATACCCATGTTCTTCTTTGCTTTTCTATTTTTTTAATTTTTTAAAATTTTATTTTAGTTTAGCTTAGTTCATTCTTTTTTTTATTTTTATTTTTTAATATTCATATAGAGTTAAACTTCAAGGTAATCAATCCCCTTTCCCCAATCAGTGCTACCCCTATAAGTAAACCAATTTTTAAGCCCCCTTTATCTTAGGAAAGTAGAGTCCTTTAACAAAGATATCAAGATACATCCAGGAAGAATCAAAATAACCTTCCTCGCCCACACTAAGAATCTATAACTACTCTCCCATCTTTTTCTTCTGCCAGTGTTTCCGTGTGTTTGTGTTTGTCTTGGTAGTATATAAATCTTATACTTGGGGTTCTTTTTGACGAGGTTCTTTTTTTGTTTGTTTGTTTTGCTTTTATATATATATATATTTTTTTTCTCTTCTCATATACATTTTTTTAAATTTAAATGTATTTTTTTAAGATTTATTTATTTGACAGACAGAGATCACAAGTAGGCAGAGAGGCAGGCAGGCAGAGAGAGGAGGAAGTAGGCTCCCCACTGATCAGAGAGCCTGATGCAGGGCTCGATCCCAGGACCCTGGAATCATGACCTGAGCTGAAGGCAGAGGCTTAAACCACTGAGCCACCCAGGCACCCCTCTTGTCATATACTTTTATCAGTCTTTTTGTTTGTCTGTTTTTGTTTGTATACTTCATAAATCTTACCTTGGGGCCCATTTGGGCTGAGCCTTCTCTTTTATCTTTCTTTTTTTTCCCCTGTCTCTCTCTCTCTCTCTCTTTCTTTTTTCTTTCTTTTTTTCTTTGGTTTCGATGGGGACTCTTGATTGCACAGAAGTGTTCCAGGGTGCACCTTGACTGCAAAATGGTTGATACATCCAACTACATCCATCCAGCCACCTCTCACCAAAATGACTAGGAGGAGGAATGCCCAGCAGAAGAAAAATTCAGAGGAAGGGCCTTTGGCAACAGAGCTAATGGCTACCAACATAGACAATATGTCGGAAAGGGAATTCAGGCTAACAATTATCCAGGCAATAGCTAGGTTGGAGAAAGCCATGGATGACAAAACAGAATTGATTAGGGAAGAACTGAAAGCCACAAGGGATGATGTTCACAATGTTAGGGCAGAACTGAAAGCCACCAGGGATGATGTTCACAATGTGCTCAATGAGTTCCAATCTAATCTAAATTCTCTAAAAGCTAGGGTAACTGAGACAGAAGATAGAATTAGTGATCTGAAGGACAAATAGATAGAAAGGATCAGGAGGAAGCCTGGAACAAACAGCTTAGAAGCCACAAAAACAGAATTAGGGAAATAAATGATGCCATGAAGCACTCCAAAGTCAGAATTATTGGAATCCCTGAAGGGGAGGAGAAAGAAAGAAGTCTAGAAGATATAGTGGAACAAGTTCTCCATGAAAATTTTCCCAATCTCGCGAATGGAACCAGCATTCATGTACTAGAGGAAGAACAGTCTCCCCTCAAGATTATAGATTCTTGAAAGTCCTTGAGACACCTGATAGTAAGAATGAGGAATTTTAATTTTAGACAGGCCCTCTTGAAGGCAGCTAGGACAAAGAAGCTCCTTACGTACAGAGGAAAGCCCATCAGAATAACGTCAGACTTTCCCACAGAAACCTGGCAAGTCAGAAAGGGCTGGAAAGACATATTCTGGGCACTAAATGAGAAGACCATGCAGCCAAGAATACTTTATCCAGCAAGACTAACATTCAAAATGGATGGAGAGATAAAGAGTTTCCAAGACTGCCAAGGCTTAAAAGAGTATGCGACCACCAAGCCAGCACTGCAGGAAATATTAAGGGGGGTTCTATAAAAGAGGAAAAATCCTAAGAATATCATTGAACAGAAGTATAGAGATAATCTACAGAAAGAAAGACTTGAAAGGTAACATGATGTCAATAAAAACGTATCAATAATCACTCTCAATGTGAATGGCCTAAATGTGCCCATAAAACAACACAGGGTTGCAGATTGGATAAAATGACAGGACCCATCCATATGTGTCTACAAGAGACCCATTTCGAACCTAAGGGTACACCCAGACTGAAAGTAAAGGGATGGAGGAGCATCTTTCATGCCAATGGGCCTCAAAAGAAGGCCAGGGCAGCGATTCTCATATCAAATAAATTAGACTTTAAACTAAAGACTATAGTCAAAGATACAGAAGGACACTACATCATTCTTAAGGGAACTATCCACCAAGATGATCTAACAATTGTAAATATCTATGCCACCAATATGGGAGCAACCAATTACACAAGAAAACTATTAATCAAGATAAAGAGTCATATTGATATGAATACATTGATAGTAGGAGATCTTAACACACCTCTCTCAGTAATAGACAGATCATCCATGCAGAAAATC